>OZ034801.1:6987500-7125069 GCA_964028335.1 Altica lythri | reverse complement strand
ATTAATCACACGCCCTACCAAAAATTGTATTAAAGTTACCCTAAGGGTCTCTGGGAAAGATGAGGAATTTCGGAAGAATTTCATTAGCAATTCGCTTAGTAATGCTTTGAGGGTTTGTACAAGGTGATCCATTTTAATCATTTGTTGTATTTTACCCAAAAATTATTATTAAAACATAAAAATTACAGTTTACAAGACAATTACACTAAAATTACAACAAGAGTCTAAATCACAAAAACAAATAAAATTTCACAATTTTTTTAACTCATAACGACAAAATTGATTTCGAATTGCAATAAGAAACAGAAGCGTACTAGGCAATTGATGTTAAAATCACTAAAAGAAACAGACAATTGATGTCATAGTAGAAAACATATAATTTCTTAATTAAGTTAATACCGCAATAAGATGCAAAAGCTCATAAGACCGTTGGAATCATAGCAAGAAACAGAGACTTACAGACTCAACTCCCAACACTCACAAGAGAAACACTTAAGTGACAGTTAAAGTCGCTACAAGGAACCCTTTCTTAAAAGAGAGTTAAATCACCAAATAAAACAAAAATTTACAATACAAGAAAAGCATAAACTTAAGTAGATATAAAATATAACAGACAGAAACCGTTGCAATCACAGCAAGAAACAGGCGCTTACAGACAAGAAACACTTCCACAACATACTTAAATCACTAGATCAAACAAAACTCCACCAAGCAATTGACAAAAAAGACACTTGAAGTCGTAACAATGAATACGTTCTTAAAAGAAATCTGAAATCACCAACGAAACAAAAATTCAGTTTACAGTTACAAGACAGTTGAAGTCACAACAAGAAACACTTTCTTAAAAGACAGTTAAAATCATCAAATCAAACTATAGCTCACAATACAGTTGAACTTGCAATAAGCAGCAAAAGTTGCAATCACAAACCAAACAATGAAACAAACGTTCACAAGACAGTGGAACCCAAAAGAGAGAAACACTTTCAACAGGAAACGCTCTCTCAAGATACTCTTGAACAGAAAAGTCCACAACATAGTTAAGATCACAACATGAAACAAAATCTTACAACTAATTAAAATCGCAAACAAATACTGAAACAGATACAGTTTACAGTTACAAGACAGCTGAAGTCACAATAAGTAACACCTTCTTAAAAGACAGTTAAACTCATCAAATCAAACTATAGCTCACAATACAGTTGAACTTGCAATAAGCAGCAAAAGTTGCAATCACAAACCAAACAATGAAACAAACGTTCACAAGACAGTGGAACCCAAAAGAGAGAAACACGTTCAACAGCAAACGCTCTCTCAAGATACTCTGTAAGTAAAAAGTCCACAACACAGTTAAGATCACAACATGAGACAAAATCTTACAACTAATTAAAATCGCAAACAAATAATGAAACAGATACATTTTACAGTTACAAGACAGCTGAAGTCACAACAAGTAACACCTTCTTAAAAGACAGTTAAAATCATCAAATCAAACAGTTCAAGTTACAATAAGAAACATTTTCTTAAAACACAATTGAGATCACTTAATAAAACAAAAGCTCCCAATACAATTAAACTCCTAGCAAGCAACAAAAGCTTAACTTAACTTTAATTGAAACCGCAAACCAAGACTGAAACAAATGTGAACAAGAAAGTTAAACTCAGAAAATAGAGACACTATCCAGGTAGTTTAAGTCACAGCATGGAATACTATTGAAATTACCAAATTAAACAAAAATCTATTGTAATCTTAACAAGAAACAAAAGTTTACAACTAATTGAAGTCGCCAACAACATATAACCAGACGGTCGAACTTACTAGGAACATACAGTTATAAAATGGTAGAAATCTCAAAAGACATTTGAAATCGAGCGTAAAATAACTAGAGACAGCCTTCAATGAGTAATAACACCAGAGATAAAATGAAACTATGTGTCACATCGATCATTTTGGTTTTAGGAAGTGGGGGATATGAATCCACAAAACTTTCCCCCAATCAGACCGAGATAGCATATAGTTTTATTTATCTCATTGTCGTTACTCAGTTCGTGTTCGGAGTAGGTATTGAAGACTGCTTCTAGTTGGTATATATTTAAAGGTCATAGCAGGCGAGTCTTTGTAACGTCCAACTAAGTTAATAATTACAAAAATCGTGTACAAATAATGTTATTCAATCGATTTTCTATCTCTACTTACACAGTGGACAAAGCATTTATTATTCGTTCAAAGTTCGTGCGGACTTACCTATCTTATCTTAATGACGGCTGGTTATCGCTTCCATTGTATTATATTATCTGGATTTGATTTTTACAGGTTTGGGTTTCATACTGTCATAGATTCATAAATTGTGGTATTCTCAGAGTAGTGTAGTCAATTGAAAAATTTGAATTGTTATTGGGTTTACGAAAAAAAAAATGCTTTCATGCCGCGGTTCAGTAAAATAATTGACAAAAATAGTCGATAACTGCTGATATAGTATAGATCCTATTACGGCCCTGAGCTTTAAAGTGTCGGCTTATATAGATAGCTGTTAAGATCAATCCAAATTGCACCATAACTCTAGTTTAGTGCAATTGACCCAAACCCTATATATTCTAGACGTTAAAAAATAATATGTTTATAAAAAAATGGTCAGGATGCATAGGAACAAATTAATCAACTGTACAAACTGTAATTTAAAAACCCGTATTGGTAGAACAAATTAAGAAGAAGGTTGAAGGAAGAAGACAAATAGGAATTAAATGAATTAAAATGAGTGTTTAACGACGTGTGGTTATCGCTTCCATTGTTTTACCTAGTTTTGATTGTTACAGGTTTGGGTTTCATATTTTGATTCTAGTATTCTCCGAGTATTATCTTCGACTAGGGCTTTCGAAAAATGTATGTTATTTAGTAGCAAAACTTTAATTTAACGACCAATAAACTAATAGTCTTTACCGACATAACCTATCAACTATATATATAAGAATACGAAGAAAGTATAAAAGTTCAATTGGTATACCGAATTTACTAACATATAATACAGTATATCTTCTTCAAAACTTAAAAGTAAATATAGATTCAAGATATGAACGCAAGGTAAGGGTCCTTTTTATTTAACCAACAGGTATTTGTCTATCTGAATAGGTGGTTTGTCCTGTAGGGGTCTTTTGTAAGCTGACAGACCCTCCTACAATTTTTTAATTCTATCTACCTACGTAAGCATTTTACAACAGGGGTAATAAAATATATAGATAATCCTAAATGAGTTTTATACCTGCAAACGGACTATTTACTTATACCTGGATACAATTTTTCGTTAAAATTCAAAAAAATATGAACGCTGCACTTAATTTAATATTAAATTTTTAACACAATACTGAACTTGGCCAATGAATTTTGATATTATAGTATAGTCAGATTTTTAGATATAATGTTATTGTAAACACCAAATTTAATGTTAAAATTTAAATCTATTAAACAAAGTTTAATAAAACTCTGACTAGTTTGTTTCTTTTTTTTAATTTCAAAAATCCGATAAGAAATCTCAAAAAGAAAAATTACTTTACTGACTTGGAACGTTTGCTTGTTCATTTAAAATCAAAATATACTTCCTCGGGCAATGTTTATGTTTAAATCGGTTATCTAACAAATCATCAACCACCCACAACATGCATAATGTAGGAGCGTAACCACCCCACCATGAAAACCAAACAAAAAAAACGTTCTATATTGAACCAAATCAGTCTGAAAAATCATTGCGTGGGCACCGGAAATACTCCGCCATTGTCAGGAAGAGCACGTGCCAATCTGACTTCAATTTCAACTTAAAATCTTGCACTTGAAACAGCAGATAAAAAACGGCAAAAACCACAGACAGCCTTCTGCAGATTGTGTTTGTACATGGTAAAATAAGAAAATAAGTCTACGTTTCAAGTATTAGTAAATAAACGTGTGTAACAGCTGATGGTAGTAATAATTTCATTTATTATGTAAAGAGAGGATGTGGGTTTCTTATTTTTAGGGTCCGTTTGGCCGACTGATGGTATCATATGTCATATTGAATCACGCAGAGACAGACGTTGAAGTAACATTAAAAATCTCAGGGTCGGGTGTAACGTTTTATCCGAAATATAAAGTTAAATATATGTTCTGGTATTTAATGAAATGACTTCTCAGTAAAAGGTAAAAAGAGATAAAAATACATTGCTTTTAACAGAAACACAAATAGGAACTTAACGTGTGATCATAAAAGTAATATAGATCAGATCAAAAAAAGTCCCGAAAAAAATTACACAAAGAAACAAAATTAATTTCACAAACCAAAGGGTTGAACTAAAGTCTTCAAGATTTAATCTAATCTAATCTAAATAAACCTGGCATGGTCTCTCCTGTGGAGCCCCATGTTTGAACACTGCACTTACATGCACCCGATGCGTGCAGGACTCTACTTTGTTCAGCTAAAAATCAACATCACGCTGATCTTTAGGTAGGCTAGAATCCAGGTGTCCAAAATTCCTTGAGTTACTGTTGCCACAGGGCAGTTCCCTTTATAAGAGATTTGAGATTTGACTATCTCCTCAAGGTGGTGATAGGATTCAGGATTCGTGTCACCGAAGATGAGAAACCGTTTATAGTCCAAGGCCTCACACTCGAATAGAATGTGAGTTGCCGTCTCATCGTCCACGGCGCACAGTCGGCACGAGGTGGGTTCTTGTGTCAGAATTCCCATCCTCCGAATGTGTAGTCTGAATGGTCCATGCCCAGTGAGCAGGCCCACTAGTAATGTTATCTGGCTCCTGCCAAGATTCAGTATGTCAGACGTCAGTTTTTTGGAGTAGTCTTTGAGCATCAGCTTCGAGTGCCTCAGCCCTACAGTATTACTCCAGTGTTTGGTCGACTCTTCCCAGACCCAGTTCCTGACTCTGGTCCTTACCCAGGCTCTAGGCAGTCCCAATACAGGTTCTGGACCAGTGAATCGTGTATCCGCTCCCTTCTTGGCCAGAAGGTCTTCGGTTTCATTACCTTCAAAACCTTTATGCCCTGGAATCCACTCCAAGAAAAGTCTTCAAGATAGTTGAACTAAAAATGACACTTTCAAAGTTGTCACAGTCGAAGTATGGACTAGTATGGAACAATCTCAACAAACATTAAAAATCTCAAAATTGTACTGAACTCTGCAAGAAATATGTACTTACAAAACAGTTGAATTCGAGCATATACTACCTGGAGGTAGCCTTCAATGAGTAACAGCAAGAGAGATAAAATTGAAATATATAAAGTGGATGATTCCACCAGGAAACTTTACCAAAACCATTATTTTCTTGTCTGTTTCAGTGTTTAATAAAGAAATTTAGGTAACAAGAGGTAATAAACACATTATTTTTAGCAAAAAATATAAATAGGAAATAAACAAGTGATTATGAAAGTAATAAAGTCGCAGACTGGTGTGAACTTATAAGAATGTCAAAACTGAATTAAGAAGAAGGAAATCAAAAAAAAAAAATATTAACAAAAAACAAGAAAATCTTGACCAATGAAAACGCGGACCCATCAATTTCTAAAAATACTAAATAATAATAAAAATCTTCAAGAAGAATACTAAAAATTATCAAAATATATCTAGAAGAACTAAAAGCACAGTATACTTAATGCATGTAGTACTTTCTACAAAAGAAAAAAAAAGAAGAAGAGCATAAAAGATAAATAACTGAACCATTAACTAAGAAACTAAATGAAAAAATATATAAAAAGGATAAACAGGATTTGATGTATGGCGCACTAAAGAGAATATTATAACTAGAACCAAAGAGGAACTAAAGTGGATTGAGAAGATGAGAAACATTAATAAACGATTT
The DNA here is from genome assembly GCA_964028335.1 of Altica lythri. Lineage (NCBI taxonomy): Eukaryota > Metazoa > Arthropoda > Insecta > Coleoptera > Chrysomelidae > Altica > Altica lythri. The sequence goes on along the minus strand of OZ034801.1, from coordinate 7,119,234 downwards.
CTATATAATTTGGGAAGATAGCAAACCTCTAAGAACCCTAAACAAGTAAAAGTGTAAATGGAATTAAAAATAAAAATTACAAGAATAGTGAAATCATAAATGTTTTATGCATACAAATGGAAAAAAAGGAGCATCGTGGAAAATGAACAGAAGAAGAATCGACACAAGACACAACAGGATAAAGAAAACAAAGAAGAAGGTTGGCATACAAGAAGATAGAAAAAGCACAAAAGATGATGAAGAATTCTTCATAAACAAAAAGTAGCAAACACTCAGTTGAATTGAAAAGGAGGGTATAAGCTTTATCTTATATTATGACAGGTCCACTAACCCAAAACACATATTGGCATAGGGTAGATTTTTATTTTTGAGCTATTTTCCACCTACTGTCAAAATTTTAAACAAATCCATGCATTTAAAAAGAATTGCTAGCAAAAAACCTCCTTTCCGGGACTAGATTCAACATTGAAAAGAAGGGAAGAAAAATTACATAATGAATTCCTCAAGAAAATTTTAAACCGTGAATGATGATATAACTATTTACAAACTGTATAAAAAAATACTTTAAAGTTTTCAAGTTTAAAGCTTAAGTTCAATTGCTATAAAAAAATAATCATAATTGAAACGTTACTTTAAGATCTATACGGCGATTTATTACTGTTAACATCTCGAGTATTCGTGTATACTATAAAATAAAAATATCTCCGAATCTGGCAGTCAACATCAACATTAAACATAACAAGAGTCGCCGGCAGGTCCACTAACCCAAAACGCAGCGCGCGTATTAGCAGGAGCAGGAGTGTGTGTGTGAGTGTGAGTGTGTGCAGGAGGCCGAGAGGGGGCAGGTCGAGAGGCGCGTCGCCGCCACAGCGCCGCGAGGTGAATGCACCAATCAAGGACGCACACTGCGCCGCGCGCGCCGAGTTCAAGTTCGGTTTAGAACTTCTCTTTACACTTTCGAGTAGAATAGTATCGTATCGAGAGAGAAATCCTAGTTGAGTTGCATCCGATATTATCCCACAGAGGATCGCGAGCGCAACGTGTTTGCTGTCTACACGAGAATCGATCAACTGGACGGTTTTATTAATTTTTAATCCGGAAAATCAATCGGCGACAGGGCCAGATGCATTTCTCTCCGCAGATATTAGTTTTTTTTTTATAACTTAGTATACTTGATATAAGTCTGAGTCTTTAATAACTTTTTTCATATCATATCTCTCTTGGAGACATTTTGCAGATTATCGCTGTAAACAAAAACAAAAATTTGTAACCCTAATAATCAATTAAAAATTAAATTAAGCAGGTTGGGCGCCAATTCTTAACTGTAGAAATTCTCAATAAAGGGCATAAATCCTCTAGCTAGCTCACTAGAGTCGTGGCTTCTTTTAACAGTTTTACCAGTCCTCCCCAAACATAAAATATAAGGGCGCCAGAGTACAAACTAAGCAAATAACACACAAACTCCTGTGTAAATGATTTATTATTAAAGATTTAAAAATATCAGAAAAAATAAAATAATTAATGCTTATGAATATTTGGTTTTAGTTATGAAATTAATTTAATCTCTTATCTTTTGGGGGAAACGGTGACTGTGTCGTTGCTTCTTTAGAATGACGAATTTCTTCCTGGGTGAACTGTCGCAGTTTTCTAAGGAATGGAATTTTCTTAGGACGGATATCTCTTCAGTTTTCTATTAGTCGAAAACCGGGTTCTAAACTGAATTTCGGCTATTCTTCACTAAAGGGCGGTCGTCTCGATCTCGCCTCCAAAAAAAAATATCAGCTCCTACGTGACTCTCCTCACAAATGTGGATTAACCTTGTATTGAAGAGGAGAAATGTAGGTATCGCTGACGGTCAGTGAATTAAAGAACTAAAAATTTTTAATTACCGCGCAAGGAAGGAATTTAACCATCCCACCACTAATGGTAGCAATTTTAATTACAGCGATAACGTTAAAATAAATCACTGAATATGACAGGTGATTCCAATACTAAAACGATCCAATAGATCGTTACAAATTTTCTTTGATTAATATGATTTTTTACGATTTTTCATAGTATTCTATGATTTGTAACAATTTCCAAGGATTATTCACGCTTTCCTACGAATTCAACGATTTTTCCAATTTTTACGATTTTCTCTGATTTTTCACGATTTTCTGTTTTTATAAGAATCGAAACTATTTTAATCCTTTTTTTTAACAGATTTCGGCGACAGGGCCAAATGCATTTCTCTCTCCAGAAATTAGTTTTTTTTATAACTGAAATAAAACTTTTTTTCATATCAAATCTCTCTTGGAGACATTTTGCTGATTTTGTCAAAATTAAGTGATTTGCATGATTTTTTACGACTTTAAACAGTTTTCTACGATTTGTAACAATTTCCAACGATTATTCACGCTTTCCTAAGATTTTCTGTCAGTTTTTACGATTTTTTTTTCGAATTTTAGTGGGTTTTAAAGTTTTTTATTTTTAACGATTTTCTATAATTTTAACGATTATTTTAAAAATCATTTACGATTTTCAGGCGTTTTTAACGATTTATAACGTTTTTTAAGAGTTTTCTATTATTTTTGAAGGTTTTTAACAATTTTTAAGGTTTTCTTGACTTTTACGATTTTTCATTTACGAATAATATTGATGTATGTAAATTTTATAAGATTTTCTTTGATTTTTCCGGTTTTAACATTTTTATTTTGTCATTTGTCAGTGTGAAAAAATGTCCGTCAAAAATATTAAGTGTCAGTTGTCAAAAATGTAAAACGTCAGTTATCAAAAATCTTAGCTGACAAAAATTTCAAACGTCAGCTGTTAAAAGTGCCAAATGTTAGTTGTCAAACATTTCAATTGTCAGCTATAAAAAATATCAATGCTTTAAAGCTGTAAGCTTCGTATCGCAAATTTTTTTTAAAGTACATCAGTGGAATTAATGCATCAAATCAAATAGTTGACTGACATTAACATAGTTTTTATAAAAAAACATGAAGTAGGTAATTCCCACGAGGAACTGTATTTGTTTGTATTAATGTGACCAAGCGTTAACTTTATTTACACCTAAATCTAATTTCAAACCGTTAAAATGGAATGAATGTCTTGAAGTCGTAAAAAGTTTAACATTAAGAAACAAATCTTTGAAGAGACAGGTGCATCTAACACTAAAAAAACACCATAGAAAAAAAGAAATAAATTATCCATCAAACGGGATTTTAATGTAGAGGTACAAATGTTTTAAAACCTCATCTGATATACATTAAAAATTTAAAAACAACAGTTAAAACTGATGAAAAGAAGTAATAAGAGACTCTTAAGAAAAACATTTAGATAACTGTCAGAATATTAAATTTAATGCAAAATTTAAGATATTTTTAACATACCTACCTATTTATATTGAAAATTTCTCATAGGTAACTGTAAATTTATGGATTTTAAATTAAATATCATACTTTCAACTTCTTTATTGTAAATTTTTATATAAATATATAATAAGAAGTATAAAAGGATTCCTTTCAATAAGGATTGAAGATGATAGACAGATGAATCGAATCTAGTAAACTCGTGAACTTAAAAATAATGGTAAAAGTCTAGTGGAGATAATTGTTCTTCAAGGAATGAATGTGTTGCAGTTTGGATATAACACAGCATTCTTCTTTTTCATACAATGTTACATGACGATCTTCTTCAATCATTTGGATCAATCATTTTTTGGAACCACGACCGATTTTGGTTCACTAGGACGAAATTCAATTGCAAACAGTTTTTTCAGATGAAGCTTCAGTAGGGAAACATATACGAAAGCGATTCTGCATTCTTGTCGAGTTAAATCTTACTTAAAATCGGAAAAAACAACAAAAATCTTCACACATGCATTTTTTAGACACTCACTGAATAAACAACTGCCGCTGATTCCAGGATGTATGTATGAGCAAAATTAAGGGTGATATAACTGGGACCTGTAAGATCTATTGTGTCTCCCTTTTCTTGCTATAATTCTGTTTTTTTCCTCAGACTTATAGCAGCTCTTGTGGTCCTATCTTTAAGTTAGTTAAGTAAGACTTTCTCTTCTATTTCGTATGAATCTAGGTATGTGACCCTAGAATTACGTAATGCAATGCATTCTGAGAGTATGTATATTGAGGTTTCATCCTCTACCTCACAGAATCTGCACTGTGCTTAATCTACAAATCATAGTTTCTTCATGTGTCCTCTTAATATTCACGTTATAAAACGGAGGTTCGTCTTACTGAGGATCTCTTCTGGTTATAGTTTCCCAGGAGCGTCTTCGATTGTCTTAGCACTTCTAGATTGTTCCAGTACTTGGATTTTTCTCTACCTACTTCTTTCCTAAGTTTTTCTAAGACTGTACGGGTAAGTAAGGGGTTCAGCTCCTTTTTTGCCAGCTTGTCCGCTGTTTCGTTTCCTTCTATTCCTATGTGTCCTGAAACCATCTGAGGGTAACAATGTTATTTTGTCCTAGTTCCTTTAGTCTGCCTAGGTGTTCGCCGACCATCTTTGAACTGATTGTCTGTGAGTTTAGATTTTTGATCTTGACTCTCTGACATTATAATTTTTTTTCTACCATAGTTCTTTTCTATATTAAATTGTACACACCTTTCAATGGCAAGGATTTTCACTTGAAAAATGCTTGGACATGCACCCAGGCATTCTGAGTATTTAGCTGTAGGTCCAAAAACTCCTGCTCCTGTTTGGTGTCTTTGTCCCATTCAGATTTACTATCCAGTTTTGTGGTGAATTTTCTTACAAAGTTAAATTTCTTTGGCATATCATTTTGGTGCATTTCTTGAGTTTGACCACATTAAAGTGATCGAGGTATTTCCTTGATTGTTCCTTCTTTGACTATTCTATCTATTATTTTCTCCCTTACACTTTCTACTTGAATGTGCAGTGGCGTGAGATTTAAGTTTACTTCCATTGCAGCAGTGGATGTACCCATTGCCCCAGTGATGCAGGCACAGGCTAGTCTCTGAATCTTTGAGAGGTTTGTCCTCGTAGTAGTCAGATTAGCTCTCGTGTCCCAAGCTACTGCCCCATAAGTGATGATTGGTCTCACTATTGCTGTGTACATCCATTGCAATGTCATTGGGTTACAACCCCAATTCTTCCCTGCACACCATTAGGGCTTTTGTAGCTTTGTGGATTATTTCGTTTCCGTGTTTGTTCCAGAGTAACATGTTATCTCTCTGTTTTCCACTCAACGATATTTTCACCTACTTTGACGGTTTTTAAGTTACGTTTCTTTTTCCTTGAAAAGGCTACTAAGGTGGTCTTGGTGGGGTTGATATTAAATAACACAGAATAACACCATTGCTTTGCTTTGTTCAGTCCTATCTGAACTATGTTACAGAGGACATTTTCATACTCTTGCGAGGATAACCGTGACATCGGAATACCTTTGGCAAGGTATACCTAGTTCGGTCAATTTGCCAGAGTAAGCTGTCCAATAGTAATGACTCCAGGATATACGATTACAATGATAACACATTTCAGTAACTCCCTCTAATGGGCAGATGTGAAAATTTAAGAGGTAACCTTCGTATATTCGAACAAAAAGTGACTTTAAGGGAAACTGTGATTTTCTATGTTTACTATGTAAAATCTACTTATATATTTTAATATAAAAGAAAATTACCAAAAAAAACCGGAAAGCTAATATAATTTCATTTAAATTAGAGTTTCCTTCATCTAATAAATTTAAATATACATGACCAAAATAAACTAAATGATTTCCCACGTTTAAAATTTCATTTTCACCATACCGTTTAATTAAATTTATACTTCCGTTAAAATCACAATGATTTTGCTCATTATTTGAAAGATTTCACGCATATATAATATAGTGGGGATGAATGAACAATGATATTACTGCACTCGTGTCTAGATTTGTACGAGTATGGGTAGACTTTGTTATGCGTCGGTAAATCGTAGTTACGATACCGATCAGAGATCGACTGATATGGGGACATGGTAAACGAATTCCCTGTATGTAATACTGACTTAATGTACAATATATTACGTATTTATTATACCTGTAAAACAGGAAGGGACCAAATGATTGATTATTTAAATAGAGTATTATTATCTGCCATGTTGTTTCCAAAGTCATTGATTCTCAATTGCTAATTTATTGTCATTTCTGGAAATATCAGCAGTCATTTAAAATCCACTATCATTAATTGTCAATCTCTTGTAATTCGTGTCATAATCATAGAGATATAAGATATAGAGCACGTGAGTCATAGGAGCGCACACAAGTGAAAGCCAGCACGGAATAGAAAGAGAGAGAGCAACTAGTGCGTCTGGTTTTTCACCTTACTAGTTTTATAGACTCGCCTGTTGCGCATGTGATTAGACAAAGATAAACCGACGCACTAGTTGTCCTCTCTCTTTCTATTTCGTGGTGGTCGTATCGGCTGGCTCCCGTTAGTTGTCCTCTCTCTTTCTATTTCGTGCTGGTCGTATCGGCTGGCTCCCGTGCTCTATATCTTATATCTCTATGGTCATAATAAATGATTATATTATTAGCCATTTAAAATACACTGTCATTGATTGTCAAACGTCAATCTCTTGTCATTCTTGTGATTTCTGGCACGTATACATATTTATATTCTCAAACATTTAAAATCCCCTGTCACTGATTGCCAATCGGCAGTATCTTGTTATTCTTGTCGTTCTAGCAACTAAAACGCGATTATACCATCCACGAAGTCTACACGGTATAGGCTTTTCCATAATATTTCTGGTCACAATAATCAACCCAGATCATAGTTCTATTTTTTGCCACTGGCTGCGCAAGTAATCAGGAGATACTAGAGGGACTCTAGGAGATACCGATGTTTTTATTATTATGACATTTAAATGTCGCGAAATTAAATTAAATATATAATATTAATTTATTTATTTAAAATTAGTTGTCATAAAAGCTGTCAATAGCAACAAAACTTCCCGCGTAAGGATTTAAACGAGTATTTCTTGAACAATGGCGCACTCTACCGGCAATAGTTCTGTCCCCTAAATTGAGACCATTTGTTCAACATTACGTTTAGACTTCTGGTATCTATACTTCGTGATATCATCAGTTATTTCAAATTATGTGTCATTGATTGTCAATTGTAATTCTTGTGATTTCTAGCATTAATAATACATGGTTGTATCATCAGCCATTTCTAATCCTCTGTCATTGATTTTCATTTTTATTCATTTTCAAAAATGTCTCATTCTAGCTTAGAAAAATTTTGCTTGGAAATCCAGTTGATTGACCTAAGATGTATTAAAAAAGATACTATATTATAAAAAAAACGTGTGGACTGGAACTTTAAACACGAAGATTGCAATGATATCTAGCGTAGGTACCTAATCAAAAATAGCAGAGGTAGGAGACATTTGCTTACGAGAGTATAACCGCTTAGAAGGGCCCACCAGACACCAATCTAATCACGAATCAATCTTTTGTTGACATAAATCCAGAGTTGCATTGGGATACAACAAGTCCTTTCGGTCGAAAAATAGATCTTAGGCGAGAACATTTTCGAGCAATAATAAAATGTTTTCTGAGTTTGGGAATGAAGCACCACACTAGTCAATTATTTTCCGCTTGTATTGCGAATTTCAACGTGGTCGCTCTAGTCTCAGGGACGAATCCTGGCTAGGTCCACCCAAAACAGCAGTCACACAGCAAAACATTGAGGATGACCACCATGTAACATACTGGGAGATAGAGGCATCTTTGAAGATTTCAAAGACCTCGATCTAAAAGATCCTACATGAAGAACTGGGTGTCACGAAGTTGGTTTCTCGTTTGGATCCCAGTTCGCGTCAATTCGTGTCGAAAAACATTGAAACGGTTCAACAAAGGAAGCTCAAGAATGTTAGTGGTGATGAATTTTCGATCTACTCCAACCAGCCGACAAATAAAACGACAATCCGCTATGTAGGGTTTCACGATCAGAAAAACCAACAAAAGTGATCTGTTCTTGAAGTGTGTGAAAGAAAATGGTCACAACTTATGTATCAAAACGTGGTCATGTCGCAACATATGCTTTAGAAGATCGAAGAAAGGTTACTTACGATTGGTATATAAACGTTTGTTTACCAGAAGTTATCGCGACACTCTGACAAAGCCACACACAACGACGAATCATTCTACATCAGTACAATGCAAAAGACAATCGACTTTTTGGAGCTTCAAAACATTAAATTGTTAGACCATATACCATATAGTCCCGACCTAAGTCCCAAAGACTTCTTCACGTTCCCAAAGATCAAGAGTTCAATGCTTGGGCAGCGATTCCAGTCGCCAGAAGAAGCGATTTGATTAAATAAATTTGAACGTACATGCCTGAAGGCTTCATACGACCATTATAATAAAAAATAGTTTTGAATATTATATAATATAGAAATGCAGAGGTGAAACAAAGTTTGAATTTTGTTTTTTGTGGTTACGTACAGGTTTAATGTAGCATACTTTTTTAGATTTTCTACTGTATTAGTGAGCAATTTTCAAATTTAAATCTACAGCTCTAATGGTTTAACACTGCATGTTGAGAAAGTATGCACCATAAACAAACCGAGTACAGTTACATGAAAATTGTGGTAAGTTAATGAAGTTATAATTTGCCTACACGATGTAATTATAACGTGTCATGAAAGCACAAAGCGTGGAAATATGTTTTTACTTACTATTTTTTTTGATATACAGGAGCGTATTCTATTTTTATCTATTTCGTTTTCTTCATTACAGTTTTTTAGTAACTAAGTTATAGTAATAAATATATTTACTTCCATGATTTAAAAGATTAATATTAATTATGTAAAATGAAGAAACTATATGTCAATAAAATCAATCAATAAAACTATAAAAACTAAAATTTAATAATACACTATCAAAAGTGACATAGACCCTCGAAAGCGAAACGTTCTATTTGTAGATTCTAGAAGTTGTCGTGGTAGTTCTGGATGAGAAAAACTCTTTTTTTTAGCAATTTGGCACATACTGCGATTCTGTTGGCTAGTTGTGATACTTTCTTTTACGAATTTATCTGGGTCTATTCTTGATAGTTCCCAGTTCCTTATACCTTGCACATTACCTCTTCTACGTCTCTTAAAGGTATTTCTTGTTCAATGAGAGCAGCAATTCTTCCCCTCTACACATCTATTAATCCAATATAAGGCTTTTTTAGACAGAAATAAAATTAGAGGAGAATAGTAATATTACTACTTCTCTTAATACTGGAAGTCTTAGATAACCCTTGTATTGACTCATATGTATCGGTGTCTATTGTATAGGGATGATGTTTCTTCCAATTTCCAATAGTCGGTACGAAATTAGGGATTAAAATTTCTTTTTCTTTTCCTCTACAAAATGCCTGGAACTTATCCAATGTAGATATAGTTTAATACCTCGGGTAGACCTCTTCGAATAAATTAGTATTTCGTAAAGGTTTAACAAAAAAAGAAACCAGATTATTTAAGGTACTAACTCGTACTGGCTACTAATTTTACTGACACAGATTTTATACAGCATCAAATCGCTGCTTGGTTATGTTATGACCCATCATAATAGAAAAATCAGATTAAAAAAAATACTATATAATTCCTATAAATATCCATTAGTTGGATTGAATATATAATTTTTGTGTGTGTAGAGAATTGAGTATATTTCCTCATACCTCAATGCCACAAGCAATTCTCACATCTGTCAGCTTTAATGTAGTCAGGAACAATACTAAAACAAGGTCCAATTTAAATAGAAATTGCATGAATCACACTCGACATCATCATGAAGGAAGTCGTTAGTCTCAATGTATCGATTCAATTAAAACACAAATAAATATCATATGCTTTCCATCCCGTAACATATTAATAGTCCGTTTTATTATTATTAGTAGAGTTTCAAATTTGAAATGGACTTTGATGTGTTTTAACAGTTAGAAATGTATTTTATGTAAGTTTGGCAGAGTTGTTTTATTTCTAAATTAAAACTAGTGTTATAGTCTGGTCGAGAAGTCATTTAAATCGGATTTGGGTTATACCTAACCGAAAAATCTGATTTTGGTGTCAATCCATTTGTAATGACAAATAGAAAAATGTTCCTGAATATCAAAATATTTTTTAAAACATTTTCCATTGTTATTAACAATTTAAGATTTTAAAAAAAGGGGTCTACATTTTTACTAATAACTGAAAAACTATAATAGCTAGAACAAAAAAACCGAACGGGTTCTTAAAGAGCAGGAAATTTCCAACAAAAAAGTCCTAACTCCCCGAATTTTAGCTCAATTATTAACAGGTGTAAATTAATGTTGAAAATGCCATAAAAAACGGGCGTCGCGGCAGCAGCGCGTCGCCGCTGCAACGACCAGATGACATAAATTATTTTTTTTTTGAGTAAGTAAACATTAATAAAAAAAAATGAAAAAAATTCTAGCACTAACAGAACATATCAGAGAACAAATTTCTGCAGTCAAAAAATTTTTTTCGTTATTTTTCACATTTCTATCGATTTGTTAATTAAAAAATTATATCTACGTTGTTACTAACTTTAAATTCGTTACTGTGAGTAAAATAAAAACACAACAATTTTTTTAACTCTTGGAATCTTTTATCATAAAGCTACTGAACAAAGTTAAATAATAAAATTTTAAAATTTTTAAAAATTGAAATTTTTATTAACAAACAAATGCGATTTTTGCATCACGGCTTGAAAAAGTTTTTGACGTAAATTGCACCGTTCATGAGTTATAAATGAAAAAACCGTGATTTTTTATAAACAAATAAGTATAACTTTTAAACAAATAATGTAATCGACTTAAAACTAGTCAAGATTTATTTGTTAAGGAATCTTGAACAAAATTGCAAGAAAAAGTTTTTGACCTATCTTGCATTGTTTATGAGTTATAGGCTTATAAACAATTGCTGCATAATAAATTCAGATTAAAAAATGAGAAATGAAATTTTAAAAATTAAAATAACATGGAAAACAATTTTTTTCAAAAATTAAACGTATACCATCGTATTCAGTATGTTGTAAGGTGTTATAAAAAAATATTAATTGTTGATGCAATTGTTTATAACAAATTGTTTAATTAATAAACAATTAAATAATTAACTGAAAAATTTGAAAAAAATACTAGTTTGTAGAGAAGAGAAAATTATGATTTTTAGAATTTTTTTCATTTCTTCATATTAAATTTAAACAATTGTTAATAAACAATAACGTTAATTAACAATTAACAAATTTTTTGAAGAAAAATTTTTTTTTTAAAAATCATGGTTTTTAATAAACAATAGAATGGCTTAAAAATTGTTAAATAAGCCATTTGTTTATAAAAAATTTTTAAACAATTGGCCACAAAAATTAAAAAAAGATGAATTTATATTGTTTATTGCGTATAAAAAACGACTGTACAGAATTGTTTAAAAAAATTTTAATTTTTCACATCAAAAATCGCATTTGTTTACTTTGTTTGTTAATAACAATTTCAATTTTTAAAAATTTTAAAATTTTATTATGTAACTTTGTTCAGTAGCTTTATGGTAAAAGATTCCAAGAGTTAAAAAAATTCTTGTGTTTTTATTTTACTCACAGTAACGAATTTAAAGTTAGTAACAATGTAGATGTAATTTTTTAATTAACAAACCGATAGAAATGTGAAAAATAACGAAAAAAATTTTTTGACTGCAGAAATTTGTTCTCTGATATGCTCTGTTAGTGCTAGAATTTTTTCATTTTTTTTATTAATAATAAAAAAATAATTTATGTCATTTGGTCGTTGCAGCGGTGACGCGCTGCTGCCGCGCCGCCCGTTTTTTAGGGCATTTTCAACATTAATTTACACCTGTTAATAATTGAGCTACAATTTGGGGAGTTAGGACTTTTTTGTTGGAAATTTCCTGCCCTTTAAGAACCCGTTCAGTTTTTTGTTCTAGCTATTATAGTTTTTCAGTTATTAGCAAAAATGTAGACCCCCTTTTTTTAAAATCTTAAATTGTTAATAATAATAGGAAATTTTTTAAAAAATATTTTGATATTCAGGAACATTTTTCTATTTGTCATTACAAATCGATTGACACCAAAATCAGATTTTTCGGTTAGGTATAACCCAAATCCGATTTAAATGACTTCTCGACCAGACTATTAGAAGTTTCATTATTTTGTCAAATATAAGAACAAAATCTACCTTTGACTCTACACTTACGACAAAAATTTAATCTCTTTTTGAAATGTGATAACTGTGATAAAAAAATTAACATTAATATGTCAGATTATAGTTTGTTTATAGCTCTACTATAAAATAATATGTAATTTAGATGATTAATGTAGTCGAAGTAAATATAATATATATTTAAAAGAACGTAATTAAAAGCATAGGTCAGTTTTTATCGTAATATAAAATTTATGGGTATTGATAACAAAGTATTCACTTAATTTAATTATCAATATAGGAAATACACTGTTACTGATTTCGATTAGTAAACATAAGTTAATAAGTTGTATTTATATTTTATAGACAAAAAAATATGTAGAATGATGTTTAATTTCCTAAAATAAAATTTATACAAGGTAAGGTTTCTTTACGTGGAATGAATTAACACAAACAGAAGCAATCTATACTTAAAATAAATTTGTAGAGAGGTCAATTCTATATATTTCCAAAATAACTATCAGGAGGTGATTAGGGATCGATACTGATGCGAAAAATGAAATCAGTATAGTATATTGTAATACAAGTGTTACAATGACAGAGGTTTCGTAGTACGAGTTCAGTTTGTGAAACGAACCGCGAAGCGGTGAGTTTCGCAAAGAACGAGTACTACAAACCGTCATTGTAACTCGAGTGTAACATACCATTTTTTATAATGAACTTTTAAAAGTATAAAAAAAAGTAAAATGAGTGTTTTTCGAAATATTTATTTATGTTGGCAATCTTGACAGTTTTGACACTTGTCAGTTTTAATGATTTTAAATTAGAATGTTTGTCAAATTTGTATAAAATATTCCGAATTTAGCAATAACGCTGATAATGTAGTTAATAATTTACTACAACATACTTCTTGATTTACTACCTGAACTCTTTCGTTGAAAATCAGTGCAGTGCAACCAATTGTGTAAAACAAAACGTTACCAAAAACAGTGTTACAATGAATCTATTTCGATACTGTTTTTAGTGTCGAAATAGAAACTTTGTGAACGTGAATTATAAAAAAATTTTTGTCTGTCTGTCTGTCTGTATAACCGTTATAGAAACAAAAACTACTTGACGGATTTTAACGAAACTTGGTACAATTATTTTTCATACTCCTGAGCAGGTTATAGGATACTTTACATCACACTACAATCAATAGGAGCAGAGCAGTGAAGGGAAATGTTGGGAAAATCACTTTTACGGTGTGGGGGAGAAATATGTCTTCTTTCAACATAACATTTTAACGAAGTGAGTGAAGAAATTTTTAAACAACAATCAACACGCCACGCGAACGACGTCGCAGGTACACCTAGTATAAAACAAATTTATTCACGATCGTTAAAAATAGACGGTTTTCCATCCTACAAAACAGAAAGTAGATAATTGTTAACCAGGGTGGAAAGTAGCTACTTTCCACGCGTTACGCCTCCATAGATAGAGATTATTAAAATATGCCAAATATAACAAACGTTTTATATCGGTATCGGTATATAGGCAACCAGTATAACGACAAAAACCAAAACTTTAGTGGAATAAAATTTCTGTAAAAACATATCTATATAGTGAAAAGCCGTGGTAAAAAAGATTGAGATAGATCTATATAAAGTAAAACTAACATCCGGCACCCGAAGAAAGAATAAAGTCAACTATAAGTATAAGGCACTAGACGAACACACATCGGAAAGAAAGGACAAAAAATAACCACAAAAGCAAATTAAAAGTTCAGATAGTTTTTTTGTAAATATATAGGTAACCATTTAACTTTACAAATATCCCAATTAAAATATTTTTTATCCTTATCTAAACTTGTTTAATTGTTAATTATTAACAAATCAGTTGCACCTATATTAGTTTTTCATTCGTAAAGTTTCTATCTAGGTATTATTCGTTCCAAGTTCGTGCGGACTGACCTTAATGAGTGTTTAACGAAAGCTGGCTATCGCTTCCAGTGTATTACATTACCTGGTTTTGATGTTTACAGGTTTGGGTTTCATATTTACATGCATTTACATTTACAACTTTGATGTCACATCTATCGATAGTCCTTATGACTGCCTCCGATTTTTTGTTATAATTGATGTTAAATATTACCATTTTTTAAACAAATTTTATATTTATACTTCCCAAAGAAATACTTTGTAACCAATGACAACCTATATTAAATGGATGTATTGCAATGTCAGTGGTCAAACGCTATCATTAACCTCATAATTCATTCTTCTAATTAAGAATCATATCAAGTATTTTACAATTTATAGACATTGTCCGCACGACCGAACGGCTTCAGTCCGTCGCCATGCCCAGCCACTGTTCCTGGCTAGCATTAGCATTCTTTGTACTCTTTCTAGTCTCTACCAATAATCTTTTTGTGTTCTGTCTCCGATACTACCAATTAGGTTAATTTCATTTGGATTATTTATTGTACGATCTTTCTGCACGTCTAGACGTAGACAGTGTGAATTAAGTCGGTTTTGGTGTGTCTTAAAAAATTGTAGCAGGTACCGTTTTATATGCAAATAATATAAAAGTTACATTTACATTCAATTAAAACTAGTATACAATTCTTATTTAGTATAAAATACCAAATAGAAGTATAGAATGTTATAAATATTCCAATGGGTTCAAATAATATATAACTTGTTATACGAGAGTTTTCTTTTTAGTTTTGCATATAACCATAAAAACAAAAAATATATAGACTTAAAGTACTTTATTGCTCTTCAAAATATGTCCTACCAAGATCCATAGACTTATGAGTACGTTCAAAAGTTATTTCAGCTTTCAGTTGACACCTGCAAAATTGGGACGAAACGTTAGATGGTCTAACAATTCGATCTTTTGGAGCCCCAAAACTTGATTTTCTTTTGGGCAGTGTGAGCACTGTGAGCTTTTTACTCTTCTGTGACCAAATGAGGGATCCAACGGGAAACCAACTTCGTAATAACCAGTTCTTCAAGTAAGATCTTTTGGATCGAGGTCTTTGAAATGTCCAAAGAGGCCTCTATCTCCCAGTATGTTACCCGGCGGTCATCTTTAATTAGCTGACGAACCGCATGAAAGTTTTGTTGTGTGATTCCTGTTTTGGGTGGACCTAGCCGGAATTCTTCGCTGAGAGCGGAGCGACCACGTTGAAATTCGCAATACTAGCGGGAAATAGTTGACTGGTGTAGTACTTCATTCCCAAACAAAAAAACCATTTTAGCGAGACATTGGTGTTGGGATAATTCTGTCAAAAAATTGTAAAAAATTATTGCTCGGCAAGATCCATTTTTCGACGAGTTGTTAATTTTAAAAATTCACTGACTCAGGAACGTCTCAAAGATGGGAAAAAAACTAAAGGCGCGGATAGTTGAGTCAAGAAAAAAGTGATCTAGTAATCGGTGTTACCAACTGTAGCTGAAATTTTGCACATTAAAATCGAAAATATATCTATATAAAAAAAAGGGTGTGGCAGTCAGTGGGACTGCCGGCAGAAGTTATACTTCTATGCACTGTTAACTAATAAAACTTAATAACTACAAACACAGGCAAGTAGAAATAATTTTTTTTTTAAATTAACTGTATTCAATTAAATAAATACTTAGAAAAATAAGACCAGTTGATGTGTGTCCTTACTTTAAACACGAAAACTAAACAGTAAAACGATCAATGTACAAAAAAAAGTGTTTACAAAACCCCATAGTGCAAAATATAATGCAACCATGTGACGGTAGTATGGACTACAATATAATACTCATTACTGAATATTATTAATATAAAATACTAAACTTTATATGTTTACTTACGTGACAGAATTATAAAATAATCGGTCAAACACAATGTAATACGTCACTATGATATTCCAAAACATTAGCTCAGACTGTTTTTTGTATATCTATCTCTTTTCAATGTACTGATACCTTATATGTATTTCTGTCTCTCTCTTACTCACACCATTACATATGTAATGATTTTTCCCATTTAACCCCACACAAATCAAGTCCATGATAGGAAGTATAACTTCAAAAATAAGACGAAAAATTGTTGTTACGTTAGTCAAATGTAACCAATGACGATTAAAATTGGAAGAGGTTTAAATTAATATACGATTAAAATATTAAGCAAAGGATTAATATAGTTTATTAAATGTAAATTTACCTTTTTCTTTTCATATTATGTTATCAATTGTATTTTCCAATGATTCCTTTTATTTTGTTGAACTTAACAATGTTTTTCCTTACATAGAAACTGCATCAGCGCCATAATACCACTTTTTTAATAAACTTTGAACTAACAACTACAATTATGTAAATACATCAAATTTTCGGAATTTTGGTTCATTGCATACAAACAATACACGCAAGACTGATTATTATCCAATGATTTGGTAGAAGATGTCACAATTGAATGTAGTCTATTTATAAAACAACCTCTCCCTGAGAAGGAATAAAATAAAAATTGTAAAAAAGTGGCCGATTCTGACACGTTCCAGAGATACAACCCATAGGCGTTACTTAAAAGTTATATTTAAGAGAATTTGTTTACGAATATTTGTCAGAAAAGTAGTGCCAAAAAAGAATAAATATTGGAAGAACCAAAAAATCTACAATGTGAAAGGTTTGGTGTCAAAAAATTATCAGTTTCACAATAAAAATAAATTTGAACATCAGCCTTAATAAGGAAGGTTGTTTAATTTAATGATAAAAATGGAGGGAAGTTCCAAGAACACATTTGAAATGATTTCAAGATAGAAATGAAATCGAATCTTAAGAAAATGGATACACATGGATTCTGATGACTTGAACATAATCCATGATTTGAATAAAGTGGAAAGTTTAGGATATCGTTGGGCTTTAATTTAGGTAAATCTATCTCTTGTATCCACTTCTTTCTTTAGTTTTTCTATATAAGTTATAAGACTGTATTGCTGCAGATTCCATAAGATGTTTCGGGTGTCAAATATGGGGTTTCAGCTCCTTTTTTTGCCAGCCTATCTGCTGTTTCATTTCCTTTTGTTTCTATGTGTCCTGGACCTCATAAGAGGGAAAGAGAGTTATTTGTCCCAGTTCATTTTTCCTACGGATTCCCAGACCATCTTTGAACTAATTGTGTGTGAGTTCATTGATTTGATGGCTTCTTGACTATCTGACATGATTATAATTTACTTCTCTACGATTGTTTTTTTTATATTAATTTCAACACATCTTTCAATGGCACGGATTTCCACTTGAAAAATGTTTGGGTATGCACTCAGGCTTTCTGAGTATTTGGTTTAGGTCCAAAAACCCCAGCTCTCGTCCTTATATACCAGCTTGGTTAAACCCCAATATGGTGTCTTTGTCCCATTCAGATTTACTACCCAACTACTGTTAATTCTCAATTTTTTTTGTCCTGGTTATCTAGGATCTCCATGTCTTGTAGTTTTTCATAAAAAATTGAAAAAATAGTTATAGAAATCGACTTAAATAAGCAGAATTTAATTATTTAATAATAATTACAGAAAAATTTACAAATAATTCAAACTTGTTACAACGCAAACAACCAAAAACTCATTTCTAATCCCTTTAAGTAAACCCTACCAAACGCCTGTGGGATCTCCTTAAAGAAAACTTTTTAACTCGTGCCTGGAGCGAGTTTCTATTTTAAATTCAGAACAAAAAGTGAAAACATCAAACGAACAGATGATACGTTGCGTTAATTACGAATTCTAAGATTTAATTTTCAGGCTGTGAATGAAATTAATGGTGGGGCTTCTAGAGCACTCACTCAGCTTCCTTCTTTTCGTTTTCTTAGTAACAAGAAGTTATTTTATTTGGTTGTTTATTTATATATGCAGGATGTAATACTGTTGATTTTTCTTTTGTTTTATTATATAATCGATTTTATAATTATGTATTTTATTTCGAATTCTTTAAGTAAAGAAAATTTGATGTATTATTTGTTATAAGTGCATGCCGACTATCTTATCTTAATGAGTGTTTAACGACGGCTGGTTATCGCTTCCATTGTATTATATTATCTGGCTTTGATCTTCACAGGTTTGGGTTTCATACTATCATAGATTCATAAATTTTAGTATTCTCAGAGTAGTGTCGTCAATTGAAAAATTTGAATTGTTATTGGGTTTACGAAAAAAAAAACATACTTTCATGCCGCGGTTCAGTACAATAATTGACAAAAATAGTCGATACCTGCTGGTATAGTATAGATCCTATTACGGCTCTGAGCTTTAAAGTGTCGGCTTATATAGCTGATAGCTGTTAAGATCAGTCCAAATTGTACCATAACTCTAGTTTAGTGCAATTGACCCAAACCCTATATCGTCTAGCCCAAAAATATGTTTATAAAAAAATAGTCAGGATGCTTAGGAACAAATCAATCAAATGTACAAACTGTAATTTAAGAACCCGAATTGGTAGAACAAATTAAGAAAAAGGTTGAAGGAAGAAGACAAATAGGAATTAAACGGAATTCTTAAAAAAATAATAAGTAGAGTTAAACCAAAACTGTGGCTAATTAGACTTACTAAAAAAATAGGACGACTTAAAAAAAATGTCAAATTTCAACATTGTAATAGAAGATCCCATATTTCCAGACAAAATAAAGGAAGAAGTCAAATAGGAAATAAAATAAGTTGTTTAAACAGGTCACAAAATAAGTAGCTCCGGAACAAATCATGGCCAGTGATAATAATACTTTCTCTGTCGCACACCCACCTAAACTTAACGCCAATACGAAATTTAATTGTGCAATCATCATACTCGCTTCCGGCTCGTATTACAAACTGTTCCTCTCGCCTAGATTATAGCGCAATTCGTACTCATAGAATATACGATCACAAACGTTTTTTCATAATTTGTGCGTCCACGAAAGACAAATCTAATATCAAGTTTTTAAATCCCCATGAATAAAATTAAAAAGACATAAAAATCGGTGATAACAATCATATACATAACTATAAAAGTTTTGATTGAAACCCAGTGGTTGGAGGTGTATTCGAAAGGAAGTGTTCAGTTAACACCAACTTACGCTAAAGTTCCTGCGTCATATATCGTCTTTATCACACGCTACAATCGGTTTTAAATATATAGGTGCCTTTTTAATGTATTCACTTACAAGTAGTAGTACTGACCGGTTAACCTTGTTTGTCACACACATATAGGGTGAAGGGAAAAGAGTTCACACCCTTTAACCCACTGAGGGTTATCGGGGATCTAAAATTCCGTGACAATTTTTTTATTTCATTGAAAAGTTTTATGGGACACTCGAATAACTGTTAAAATTTATTAAAATAATCCAACACCTGTCAATTACATTTTTAAAAAATGTGCTATATTTAATGCTATTGATATTTTTGTATAAGCATAGAACAATTTGGATATAGAATGGAAACGGGACTAGAGAAGCGCTTTTTAGCATATCGGTACTCCTGCAATAGTGCAGAGATCAGCGTAAGGAAGTATATATTTGCTTCATAGATTACGCAAAAGCTTTTGATTGTGTTAAATATTTTGAGTTAATGATAATTTTTGATGCAAAGGGACTGGATGACAGCGGTATACAAAACTCTGTTTCACCAAGGAGCATCCGTAACACTGGAAAGCGAACTAAAAAGTGAAACACCCATTAATCGCAAGAGTTAGACAAGAATGTATACTATCAGTACTATCACCCACTTTATTCAATGTCTACTCAGACAGCGTATGAGCGCGCAAAGGAAGTGATAAAAATTAATGGGAAACCTCTCTGCAATATTAGATATGCTGATGACAAAGTGATATTATCTAACAGTGCAGAAGATCTACAAATGCTACTAAACACGCTAATTAAAGAAGGCGACGAACTTGGCCTAAATATAAACACTGCGAAGACTAAGGTTATGGTAATAAGCCGAAACCCGAATGTACTAACAAACATAACCATCTACGGGAAACCAATTGAACAAGTATCAACATTCAAATACTTGGGCTATTGGATAACGAACAATTTGGACTCAGACCAAGAAATAAGAACAATAATAGAGATGGCAAGAGCAACTTTCCTCAAGATGAGGAATTTGCTATCTATTTGTTAACTTTTTCATAACTCTACATTTGTCATTTATACCTAAAAATTCAATCTAACTATTCTTTTCCTACACTTTTGTATACAAATTTTTTATTCGTATTCTTGTTGTATTACCTAATAGAGCCATATAAGTTTTTCTACATACATTTATATAAAAAAAAAACCTGAACAATCCGCCTTTACGTGAAAAGCATTATTCCGTTTCCCTTTCACAATTTACCGCTACTGTTAGGAGTCATAAAAGTAAATCAACATCGGAAGGCCGGCTTTATTACATCGGCATTACAACGAACCACATTTATATATCGATTTCAAGTTCATTTACACACTTATAGGTTCTCGTTTCCACTATTGTTTTAAAAGCATTCGACATGTTCTCCATTTGAAGTTTGTTTAGCTGTAAACAATCGAAATAGTCGGGAAAAATAATACAAAATTATCAACAAAAAATTAATAGCCCAAGTTAAAATTTGAGTTTCTGTTTTTACAATTTTTTGACAATTCAACACTGAGTTTGACATTTAAATGACAATTGACGTAAACTAAATTTAATAATAACATTTAATTGACAGATCAACACTAATTTAGACTTTTTAATGATATTTAACGTAAAAAAACTTTAGAAATTACAATAATTTAACAGATTACCACTCAATTTGACATTTAAGTAACAGTTGACATATACCAACATTAAAAATGTGACCAAATTGACAATTCTACACTAAATACACATTTAAATGACAGTTGACGTATACAAACTTTAAAAATGACATGTTATTGACAGATTAATGCTAAATTTTACATTTAAATAACAGTTAACACCACGAAGACTAGATATCAGGAGTCTACACGGTATAGGCTTTTCCATAATATTTCTGGTCTCAATAATCAACCCAGATCATAGTTCTTTTTTGCCACTGGCGGCGCGAGTAACCATAAGAACTTATAGAGCCTTTAAGAACCGATGTTTATGACATTTATGACATTTAAATTTCGCGAAATTAAATTCAGTATACAATATTAATTAATTTATTTAAAATTAGTTGTCATAAAAGCTGTCAATAGTAACAAAACTTCCCGCGTAAAAGGATTTAAACGAGTATCTTAGGAACACGAGCGCACTCTACCGGCAATAGTTCTGTCCCCTAAATTGAGACCATTTTTTTAACATTACGTTTAAACTCCTGGTATCTATACTTCGTGGTTAACACAAACAAACTTTAATGACATTTAATTGACAAATTAACAATAAATTTGACGTTTAAATGATAAATAACGTCAACAAACTTAAATATGA
The DNA here is from genome assembly GCA_964028335.1 of Altica lythri. Lineage (NCBI taxonomy): Eukaryota > Metazoa > Arthropoda > Insecta > Coleoptera > Chrysomelidae > Altica > Altica lythri. The sequence continues at coordinate 7,097,691 of OZ034801.1, read as the reverse complement.
CAATTCAACACTAAATTCTACATTTAAATGACCGAACAAACTTCAAAAATGACATTTTACTAACAGATTAATGCCAAATTTCGCATTTAAATAACTGTTGACTCATACCAACATTAAAAAGAAACTTTAATTGACAAATTAACAATAAATTTGACGTTTAAACTAACAAACTTTAAAAATGGGATTTATTTTACAGATTAACGCTAAACTTTTAATTTAAATGAAAGTTAACGCCAATAAATTTCAAAAATAACATTTAATTGAAAGATAAACACTAAATTTAACCATTTAAATGACAATACAAACTTAAAAAATGGTATCTTATTAACAGGTTGACCCTAAATATTTTCTAATTAAAGCAGATTTATCTTTAAATAATAGATTTATCACCCCTTTTACTAGTAGTAATTAAAAGACTTCCACTAACCTAACTAGATTTTTTTCTTAACGATTTTATAGTTATTATAAATTATATCAAAATATTGTCTCACATTCCATAATCATTTGAACATTTTGATGATTGTTTTCCAGTATTTTCTATTACAACTAAATTTTCGTTTTTTATCGCACTATGAACAATTTCATTTCTACGAGAGTATTATTCGTTCAAAGTTCGTGCAGACTGACTTATCTTAACAGCTATATAAGCCTACGCTTTAAAGCTCAGGGCCGTAATAGGATCTGTATTATACCAGCAGGTATCGACTGTTCTTTTCAATTATTTTACTGAACCGCGGCATGAAAGCAAAGATATTTTTTTTCGTAAACCCAATAAAATACTTAGAATTAAAGTAATGTTTAGTGTTTAAAAAATGTATCTATGCAGCATATTCACATACAAGTTGGTATTAATAATCTTATTATATTAAATAATTTAACTACAGCTGTCTTTGGCATGTTCCGATTTTTTTCGAAAATTTACAATTCTCACGATTTTAGGACAATAAAAAAATCTTCTGTAGATGGTATTTTTTCTTTAATTTTCCTCATAAACACTTCATATAGATTGAATATTCTATTTACGCTTAAGCTTAAAAATCATCGTTAATAAACAAGAGTGATAATTATAATAGAAAAAATCTGTACAGGAAATCCTCTTAAAGTATAAATTTACTTGAATAACAAATTACTTTCCTCCCATTTAAAAAAACAAAGACTACTTTCAAGTTTTCTTGAACACTGAACTTGTGGAAACTACTTTTACTTTTACGGAGTTTTATAAAGTGGAAAAAAATCGTTTGAATTTCAAATAACTATTTTTATAATTAATTTTTATTCAGAGCCAATTCCTGCTGAATTAGTTAAATCACATTTAATTTTTCAGGACTGATAATAGCATTCAACAGTTGAGTGAGTTAATAAATAAAAATTCTGCATTAAATATACACAAGGTATGTCCGGAAAGTCTCCGATCTGCTTTTATATACTGACGCCAGAGTGTTATAGACCGAATATCATTAGTAAAGCCTCACAAAGTTATGAGTTGCTCGCCGACACCTACGGAACGTATAGTTCATGCCTTCATGTATTTGTTTAAAAAGTTTTTTTTTGTGTAGTTTCTCTGATTTTGCTATTTAAAAAAGATTAAAAGTCTAACGAAGACTAAGTATATGACAACAGACCAAAATGATTGATTTAAAATCAATTTGCAAACTATAAATATCTAGGGTTTGTGCTAGAGAAGACTGAAGGGTTAAAGAGTGAGAAGAATTATAGAATTAAGTGTAGATGGATGAACTGGAGGAATGGGTGGAGTTTTGTGGGAACGGAATGTAAAGGCAAAAATGAAAGGTAAAGAGAGTACAAGAGAGTTGTAAGACCAGAAAACTGGCCAAAAATGAAAGAGTAAGAGAGAAAGTTTAAAGTGACGGGGATGAAGATATTGCGTTGGATGTGTGGATCAATGAGGAGAGATTAAGTAAGAAACAAGGTAGTAAGAAGAACAGTGAAAGTGGGATAGCTGAGCAAGGAAAATACTGACTTTTGGGGACTGCTTTGAAAAGTAAAAAACTTAACACCAGCAGGTGACAGGGTGACACAAGGACGGAAAATGACATTTTGCAAGAGCGAGTAAAGTTGTGTAGCCGAGGTGCGTAGCACCGAGGCGAAACAATACGAGCACTTGCAAAACATTTCCCGGACGTGTAACACACACTATTTTTTGGTCCGACTAATTTTTAATATTTTCAAAAGTTCAAAAACTTTTTACTTTATGACATACAAGATTAGATGTTTATTGACATCTATTGCACGATTAAAAGAATTAGTAATAAGGAATGATTTTCTGATAATCGATTTCAAGATCCTTAATTTTTATACATACCTACGAATACTTTTCTAATAAGCAACACAGTAAAAATTGTTATATTGAAAATATTGAAATTATATCTAATAATTTTATATAAAAATAGCAGAGAAAATGAACTATTTTAGTTCAATGAGCAAAAATAAAATCGAGATATGTATTTTCATAATCGAATGACAAGTAGTTGTAAATTGACATAAATGTCAAATTTAAAATAAAAGTTGTGAGAGAAATTAAATGTAAATTAGAATCCTGGTTACCTTTAAAAAAAGTTATTAGTTTAGTAATTATACGCTGCTTTTAAATAAATTTAATCAAAATTTGTATTATTCATTATGTATTTTTGATGACTCATAGCGCCATCTCTTTATATAATCTTAAAGCTACTTTGCCGACCTAGGCCGGTAAATGTCATTTTCCGGACGATTTTGAAGTATGTAATTAATAGTATTGTTTCTGGACAGAGGACCAAAAAATAATTTTCGGACAGATCTAAATAATCTTCACTATAACAAGTGTTTTTCCTCACTAAAGAATTCTAGTTTAAATTTGTTCTACGTGAAATTAGAATTTCTAAATAATTGAACTATCTGATGGTTTTGTATATAATTTCTCTTCATTTTCTTTTGATTTATATTCAAACATAATATCTGACATTAAGGAATGTCGAAACCATGGTAGACCGTCATTACCAGCTTCCGCAATTCCTGATCTTTCATTCCTTAACCATTATAATCAGCGCTGGGCAAACGATCTTGTTACTGCTAATAGATCAAGTATATAATAAATGTATTTTCACGGTCCAACGATTAGTTCAAGTATATCAAAAAAATCTACACTAAACTAACTGTTTGAACAGAAAATTATATGCAAAGTAGTAGTAGATTTAAGATTATATTTTAACTATATGCTTTAATATAATTGGTAATTGGTATGAATTACAATATTTTTTATTCGGCAGTATATTTTTGCAAATCTGCTTAGAATCAGCTGTAATCGATTATACACAAACATTCAATTAAAAACTTTAAAAGTTTTAACGATTTTTTCAAAATATAGCAATTTTTTCGTATTTTTAACGATTTTTTTTATCAAATTTTATAGTTCTTAATGTATTTTCTTTCTTAATTATTTTTACAATTTATTAGGATTTTATTTTTTTTTTAACTTTTATGATTTTTACGAATTTTTATTTTTTATATAATTTTTATCAATTTCTTAATTTTTTTAAAATTGTTACATTTTTTTTTAATATGTAAGGGGCCATTCATTAATTACGTAAGGACAATTTTGGTCAATTTTGACCCCCCTACCCCCATGTAAATATACGTACGATTTCTCCCCTTTCTTACGTAAGATTCTATCTTGATCTTCTAAATAATAAATTGTTATGTAAGAAAAGGATCAGTTTCACTAAAACTTTTAGTTTACTTAAAAATATAAGAAATTTTTTCTATAGAACCGAACATAGATAACAATAAAAACATATAAAATTTCAATAAGTTATTTTTTATTTTTTTCAATAAACAACAAAAATTATTTAAATAAAATAAAAATTCGACTGTACACTTTAAAATTAAGAAAACAATTTGGAATCCGAAATGGAATTAGATTTTTAATCTTGAATTTTGATTCACGAAATATTACGTAAGAATGAATTTTACCCTCTCCCCCTAACGTAAGAACTTGTAGAGATTTTCTTAACCCCCCTCAATACCCTTACGTAATTAATGAACAATTTTTTAAGGTTTCAACGGTTTTTTCAATATTTTTTTATTTTTTGAAACTTCGTTTTTTATTTATTTTTTTTTTGATATATTTTTTTAACAATTTATCTATATTTTGCACATCTACTAAGAAACAGCAGTAATCGATTAAACGCATATATTCAATTGAAAATTTGAAAGGTTTTATGGATTTTTTCACAATGCAGCGATTTATTCGTATTTTTCACGATTTTTGCTTTGATTTTTATTATTTTTGACAATTTATTAATATTTTCATTTTTTCCAACTTTCATGATTTTTACAAATTTTTTTATAATTTTTTTATGATTTTTATCATTTTCTTAAATTTTTTAAACTTTTTACAATTGTTTTAATATGTATCAGTTTTTTAAATATTTTTTAAGATTTCTATGCATGGTTTCCCTTAGTATATTTTGATTTTTAAAAATTTTTGTTTTTTGTCCTTTTTTTCCGGGTTTTATAATTTTTTTAACGATTTATCAATTTTTATCAATTTCTTACGTTTTTTAAATTTATAAATTTTTTTAATATTTTTTAAGGTTTCAACGGATTTCTTCAATATTTTTTGATTTTTTAACATTTTCTTTTATTTTTTCTATTTTTAACTTTTTTTTTTAATTTTTCGTCTTTTTTAATATGTTATTTAATATAATATAAAAAAATATGTATTTCTTTTTATTTTTTTTTACATTTTTCAACTTTTTTTTTTGTTTTTGACCTTTCAAGGTCTCTATAATTTTTTAAATTTTCTTACAATTTTTTAATTTACGTTTTTTTTAAATGATTTTCCATTTTTTTTATGATCTTTTTATTCTGCGATTTTTTTTTAATTCTTTACAGTTTTTTCAAGTTTTTTTTCAATTTTTAAGGACCTGTTACAATTGATTACGATGTTTTTCATACGTAAAGCTAATTTTTGTTTTATAACAATTTTTAATTTTTTTAGTATTCATTTTATTTATTTAGTCTTTATATACATTTATCAATTTTTTCCTAAATTTTTAGAATTTCCGATTTTTATTTTAAATTTAAATTTTCTTAGTACTTTTTCCGATTTTCAGTGTGTTTTTTATAATGTATGACAATTTTTATAATTTATTCGAAATTTACCGATTTTTTACCATTTTTTTCTTCTTTATATTTTTTACTGTTCAATTCCTATGGTTTCTTTACAATTTATTCCGATTATTCCAGTTATTTTCCAATATATTTATGATTTTTTTCTGTGAAAAACCTAGGTACAATTTAAATGACTTTATTCTACAAAAATAAATGTATATAAACTGTTAACTTTACTATAAATAGTAAGTGAAGATATTAAAAATTACGGAGGCTTCAATGTTTTTTAGATTTTTGTCTGATTTTTTTTCTTGCGCAACCCAATCACAGTTATTTGACAAGGAAGCCTCAGTGTTGTAGGGCACCTTCACCGAGGGATATTGATCGGCAAGTACACTCCCTTCTATTCCTGTCTTTGTCTATGCCCTTCGCGCCCATCACAGTGGTTTGCACTTTTTTGTTTCGGAAATGCGTGAGCTAAATAACTGGGGCAAGTAAATTGAGCTAATCAAAGAGACATATGACCACAAATATGTAAGGGTAAATTTTTTATGAACAACAGGAAATATAGAATATCTAATGGTTTGAGCTTTTAATAAAAAAAACAACTTAAGTGATATTTTTTTTTAATTAAAGTTGCGTGTTTTTAAGTTATTAAGTAAGTAACGCTCAAACAGAACAATATAAATTACAGGTACCAAAGAACTACGCAGCAGAAGTCGAATAAGACTAGAAACGAATGAAAACCATCCAGGAAAGTGCAAATCATTGAGAACATTAAAGTATTATATTTTGAAGATGACACAATCCTCACAGCAAAAAAGGAAGACACTACATAATTTTTTAACATAAGCATCGCAACAGAAATAAGCGCAATCAATGGTCATACCGAAAGAACCAAGAAGATACAAACTGACAGTCGACAACAAGATAAATCAGCAGGTACGAAAATTTAATACCTGGGAATAGAGGTTTCAAGCGAAAGAAATCTGATTTAGAAACACGGTATAAGCCACAAGAGTAACTGAGAGATATCATATTGCGAAATAAAATGATGGGCACAAAGAGTAAGGATTTACAAAGCATTCTTAAGATCTACATTAACGTACACATCAAAAACCAAAGCTACAAAATCAACAACAAAGACAATAATGAGAACGACAAATGAAAATATTAAGAACCATCCTCTTAGGGATAAAATAAAATGCCTGGATATATCAGAGACGAATTAGGAATACAGGGAGGGATGAGATGGATTGGAACACTCAAGCGGAAAGGATGACATAAAAAAGATGGACAAAGTGAGTCATGTGGAAGAAACTAAACAAGAGAAAACCAAGAGATGGTATGAGAGCTGGATTTCAGTCACAGCAAGAGGTTCGAAGTAAGATAAACATAACGGCTTTAACAGGACTAGGTCCTATTATACACTTATAAGAAAGATCAAGAAAAAGGAAAAAAAAAGGAAGTAATCTAAATCTGTATGTTTGTATTTCCACTTTTTATTTTTCTTGTATCTATTTTTAAAAAAATTCTCTATAAAACATTTTTTTTCTTTTTTTTTCAACTCCTTCTTCCTGTTGCTTAACTTTCTATCTGTTGCCCCTCTCCTCTACATAAATATAACTATTCTAGACGACTTTAGAATTAAGATATGATTGTAAACACAAACTAGGATCATCCGTGGTCAAGTGGTTTAAGGCGCTGCTATCAGCAATACATACAGATCGCAGGTTCGATTTCTGCTGGATGAACCGTTTCTCCTTAATTTCATTTCTTATTTTATTAATTTATAAATTTCATAAATACCCATGAATTACTTAGAAATAGTAAATTCTTTTGTGTTTTATATATATTTGCTATTTAGTCTCCACCACTGTACAAAAGATAGGCATACTTGTACACTCAGGGCGATATCAAGCTGCTGTTTAGTGAGAGTGTCAGAAACGGGAATTTTCTCTCTGATAAATCATGGTTTTTCATTTTTGTGGTAACCGATATTTTTTTGTTCTCTCCACATCTATTTGCGTTGATTTAATGTTTTGGCAGGCTAAATTGCTTTTTTGATTTTATTGATGATGTCCAGTCAAACTGTTTTCGAAGTTTGATGTAAATATTGAGTTTGTTGATACAAAATTATTCGAAATAAATTGAAACCGAATGCGGTTTCCCATTAAAAGCGAGTAAAAATCATTTTAATATTGACTGATTATTATGATATATTAAGACATTAATTAATAATATATTTACCATAATATAACACACAAAACACCGACTTTTAAACATCTGAAGTAGTCTTACCTGAAATCAAATAAATAAAATTAATCTCGTTTGAAACGAAAAGCGTATAAAATAGTAACTACATAATAATAAAAAGGGTCACTAAATAACCGAATCTAATATCCTTGATAAAAGAAAAAAAAAACTCGTGGAATATAAGAAGCTTTCCAAGCATCACAAAAGTCGCGTATTGGCTACGAATTTTTGACCGGATATGAAGAAAAATAAAATACATTCAATGGAACGACAGTCGATCACCCTTACGTCTGTTTGTACCCCTTAGCTTAGCCTCGGGGTGTAAATAATACTCTGGAAGGGATAATCGACTTTCGTCATTTGTTACATTTTCAGTATAAGTGTAATTATTGTGTTTGGATATTCTAATTCAGAGTAATTGTATATATAATCAATATATATTACAGCATTTTTGCGAAGATGAACTTTTGACAGAAAAAAGAATTATCACCAACAGGTTTATCTATTTTGTACCTAGAGTCTTTAGTTCGATATCCAATTCTTTTGTCTTTCTATATGTTACATATGTTGGCCCATGTGACCTTACTACCTTACGACCTAAAAGAGCTTTTGGGCATACTCTACATCTACTTATAAGTCCATAATATCTAGATTTTTAAGAAAGTCTATTATGCGCTTTGGACATACATTTGTACTATTTACTTTGCCTAGTTTACATAGATGGCACCTCAGTAGCCGTGTCCCGTGAAAATTCCGCGATTACTCGGAGTTCCAGTTTCTGAACCTCTAAGATTAATTTAGAGTACCACAGTGAAGGCTCTATTAACCTATTTACTTGTCTTTAGCCTGGAGTGTTTTTCCAATAAGCACTCTCGTTTTCGACAATTCATTTATGTCTTAGCATCCACAGGCAAGTTACTTTGTTGTGTTAAACCAGTTTCTTGTAGTTCCAGGTTATTTTGGACTGAATCGTGGTAGATTGTAGAGGGTTTGAAGCAGACTGGCTATCGAAGATAATAAATATTCTGGCTGAATCGGGGAGTTACCTATTTAATACACTCTTAAGCACAGAAGTCTATTGTTAATAGCTTCGTTTGAAGGAGCGCAGTAGTGTTTCACAGTGCCATTCAGAATGATTGTCAGTCTCTTGATAGGACATTGTCGGCTAAGAAAATACATGAGTCAAATAAACTAAGCAGATGAAGACATCTGTCGATACTGCCAAGAAGAGAAGAAAATCGCATTTTATGTCTTATTGTAATATGAATGCCTTGCAAGGACGCGGAATCTGGTATTGGGAGATGAGAAACCGGCTCCAAGGTACATGGAGAGGTCATTGTCAAGGCTATTTAGTCTCATTAAGAGGGCAAGGCTAAACAAGGTGATTTGATCCTATTCTAGATATGGATGGGTGTTCACAACAGATCTGTAAAGGTCGCAGTAATGCACGCTAACAGTCAACCCAATGAATATCTATCTATCTATCTATCTCCCTTAAATTTTCATTATCCTTTCTTATGCGATTCTAAATATTTATACAACAAACTATAGTTATTAACAAATTTAACACTATAACATTCAGTATTAATTCTGTTTTAAAATGACCACCTTACTTGACATTCGTTAAGCCAAAACTACCATCCTCTTCTTCGTGGCTTAGACTAGAGGATCGAAGGCCAGGCAGGTTCTTTTGTTTTCGTTTTGTTACAAATTATCTTATAAGTTATTTAAAGGATTTTAAAACAACGTTCTTAATTTAATCGTAAACATAGAAAAGTTTATTAGAACTTCGGTTCTAACTAACTATCGATTTTACCGATAATTAAAATATGTAGTTTAACACTTCTTAATAACACTCCTTCGGATATTGTCTATTGAACCGTCGCTCTCTGCACGATATACGATATGTGCAGGTGTTTTTCTCAGTTGAAAGTGTAGGTATGTTAATTCTACAGCTGTATTAACTGGGATAACAGTCGCAGTTGTCGTAAAAGCCATCTTTTTCCAACTTGCTGTTTAATAATTTAGTGGCAATATTTTACTTCGGAGTTAGTTCTCATTCCATTCCTTTCAGACGACGGAAATAATAGAATGGTTAGAAGCGATGTGATGATAAATAAGTAATTTCATTCTATACTTGCTCTGAGTGCCCATACGAATATACAAGAAATATTAAAATTAGTAGAATACTTCTCACCAAGTTTCTACCTTTAAACTATTTAAATCTTTTTTGTGCATTTTACAAACGATCTAGTAGTAGTGCCTTAAATAACAACTGCCACCGCATCTTTCCTTGAGAAGCCCAGTGCCAACTATCCCTCCATCTTTTAAGTGGCATTCCGGATTGAGGGTTCTTGAAAGGAGCGGATTGCTTTCCAGGGCGATTTTTGGAAGTCTATTCTCGTCTATCCGTCTTACATCATTGTATCATTGCCTCTTGTGCTGCCTTCTCCACTGTCACCTCAAAAGTTCATTAAAAAGTAGCAGTAGAGAGTAGTAACAAAAAATATAAAAACCGAATTACCAGCAAATTAACACAGATCGACTTAAAACCAGACTGGTGATTAGAAGAGAGGTGTCGAAGAATGGGAAATGCATCAATGGAGTAGCTGAGGAAACGATTGGAAAGCCGAATCCGAATATCTAAATCCGAGCGCCACAAACCAACCGTGAGTTTATTAAAAGAAAAGAAAACTCTCTGAATTAAGACTTAATTTTTACCTAACATAAGAAGACGACAGAATAATTGAGGTAGGTATCCACACACCGTTTAATAATGAACTGTTCTAGATCTTCTAAGTTGGCAAATTATGTATAGCACTAGCACATATAAGCAAGGTGTTTAGGCTATGGCATATGCAATATGACTTGTTACATATGACGTGTGACATATGACGCATATGGCATATGAAGTAAGATATTTGGCATAAGAAATTTGACACATTAAAGCCGTTTTAGACTATCCAATTTCTTGTACAATAAATATTGTATGCTCATGTTTGAATTGTGTTTTAGACTATACAATTTCTTGTGCAAGATAAATGTTTTAGGATTCGGCGCAATAGACAATATTTAATTTTCTTCTCCGTCTTCTTCTGTTTGTGGCCTCAGCTACCTAGGCTATTGGCCTATATTTAATTTTGATTGGATCTTTTGGGCAGAAGTTCGGTTTTATTAAATGTTTTGATTATTTTTTATATAAAAGCAATTCAAATGATTAAGCAAGCAGCTGTTGCCAGTGCGATTGCGGGTATATACGTGTTAAGCAGAGTTTTAAAGCGCCGTATAGAAATGACATGTGCGCGCGCAATTCTTGGTTGCAATATTGTGTAGAAAATAGAGCATGTTCTATTTTCTTGTACAATAATTTGACAGAAACAATATTTGATCCAATATCTTGTTTGAAACTATCCAATTTATCTTGTACAATATTTCTTGTACAAGAAATTGGATAGTCTAAAACGGCTTTTACACATAACGCTTGGTATTTGTACAACTTTTCAGAGTATAATTGAAATATACATACATAGAGGTTCTAATAATAAATTCTAGATCCGTTTAATTGCTAATTATAACCATATCAATCAATCAATCAAATTCCATAATGATTACATTGAAAGCTGCTGGTGAAAATGATGGAAAATTATATTACACCCGCATAATATACACTTACAACTCACTAAATAATACACATGTCGTTTGTAATCCGAAAAAGTAATAAAAATCTATTGGAATTTTGCTACAAAACACAGCTTGGCCAGCATTACATGTAATAAATTTATGTAGAAACATTTCTGCAATAATTAATTTTACATGGAATTGGTTACCAATGAGGGTGAACCTGGGTTGCAAAGTTGATGAAAAAATTAAATAACAAAACAAACAGGTAGCTTTACAAAATACAAAAAATATTTTTATAACGATGAAATTATTGGACCAGTTTTATTGAAGGTTTACTATTCTGTAGTCCAAGATTTGTCCTAATATATATATATACTTATAAGCAGGTGAGCTTAGGTAAAAGGGTAAATTAATAAAGTAAAATCACTCAAAAATAAGACACTGTAGATTGTAGAATAAAACTGTGCTCGATTCATCCAGGTGATCTTACAACAGTGCCACTTAAAAGATCTTTTGTGTATACTCTGCATCTATTTGAGCCTATACGGTCTAGACTTTTAAGATAGTCTATTATCTGCTTAGGACGTACGTTTGTAAGCTAATCTGCATATTCCACTGTCCACTTTGATCATTTTACAGAGATGGTACCTCAGTCGACAGTGCCCTAAAAGATTTCCTGCAATTGTTCTGAGTTCCGGTTTCTGAAGCTCTCAAAGTAACGCGTTAAGGCCTTATTAACGTTTTTGCTAGTCTTTGACATGAAGTCTTTTTCCAGTAAGCTGTACTTTCTTAATTTTGAACTCCATCTATAACGCGGCATTTCAAGATGCTTACAACTTCACTTAAAAAATCGTAGCAGTATTTTACAGGGCTAAACAAAACTTAACATTAGGATCTGTAACTCCTAAACCTCCTGCTTCTGTTGTTTTAGACTCATCAGTATAATAAGTGATGCCTCTTTTTGTAAGTTGAGCGATTTCGTTGCATTAACTCACACTCGTTATACTAATATTATAGGTATAATCTGCGTTCGAAATCCCGTTTGAAGACTTAATGTCTGTAGGCATCTTCATGAATTGGATTGCTCGGATTACTTTAACCTATGACGGAATATGTATAGGTACCTACGGTAGATGACCAATGACATTTGACAAATGACGTCTGATAGTTTTTACACATTTTACACTTTTTGTAGCATACGACAACAAGAATAATAAGAAGAATAAGTTTTGCACAAAATATGACAGATGACCAATGATATATGGCAAATGACGTCTGACACGTGATGTATGACTAATATTTTGTTCCTACTGTTCATACCACCTGTAGATTTATTTGGCTGCTTAAATAAAACAAAGAAAATAATTTTCTCCAATGAAGCATGAAATTTTATATATGACAAATGACACATAATGTACACATGAATATTTTTACTTATTAATGTTACTTTTAACTTAATACATTTATTACTTTTCATTTCTACATTTAAAGTAACAAGAAACATATAAAGTTACAATCAGTTATATAAAAGAAGATACTATTTTCAGCATACGATGAAATATAAAAATAGAGAACAAAACTAAAGAAGCTGAGTATCTATACTAACAGCTGATATAAATTTCTTGTAAGAATGAGATGACAAAAAAAGAGGAAGAAGAATAATATAGATATTTGTAATAGCACCTAATTAGCATAGAACCTTACATAATGCGCTTTTGAAATGTTATTGGTTATTTTCCCCAATGACGCATTATGTACACATGACAGATGACAATGATATTTGACAAACGACGTCTGACTCTTTATGGATATAACATTTATAGATCCCAGTCACAAGAAAACTAAACTAAAATAAGAAACTGTAATTTATATAAATTAATATTAGACTTACTTTGCATCGAGTTTAATAAATAATGTTTAACCTAAAGCATCATCTTCAGGAAATATCAAATTTACATAATCATAAAATTATACGGCATTGCACATCCTGTGACATATATCAAAATCTTGGCAACCGCACACCGGAAAGAAAAATATTTTGCTATACCTATTTGTTAGAAAAAAAAAACGACCAGTTGCTTGACAGATACCTAATTAATTAATGCGTATATAGATAATAATTATAGTAGTAAATATGAAACATAGAAAAAAATGATATGTTCACGGTTTTATGATCGAGAATAATAGCATACAAACACAACTCATTTCTTATCTGCATTGCGTTTTTCCATTTTACACAGAAAATCCAAACAATCGGTTTTATTTTAATAAAGTCGTTGCATGTAAGAACGTTTAGCCAGTCGCTAACGGAGGCGAGTGAACTACAAGAAAATGGAGCAAAAAATTCTGGCTGAAGTCGTGTTCGGACTTTAATCTTTAAATAGCTTCATGCTTTGACCGATTAGTAGTAGAAATATCTTTAACCGCACTGGTATGGTTCAAATATATAAATTAGAATAATAAATTCAATAATAACTTCAATAAAATATTACTACAAATAAAAAAAGAAATTGATTTTTGTCATTAAATATCAAAGTGAAAAAATTAAACAAAAACTATATTTTAAATTAAATAATCATATGAGCGCCAGCAGTATGGCCAAAAATTAGAAAAAATATTCTGTGGCAAGGGGTGATACAATACGATTTCTGACTAGGGCTGTCATCGCCCGGTCAGAAATCGTCTTTGTTTCATCCCGTGCCAAACACTATATTTTTCATATCACATGCATTGAAACAGCGAGTTTTGATCTGTGTAGCCACTCCAGTCGAAGTAAGACTATTTCAGACAAATAGCGAAGTAATATCTTGACGATTTGACGACAGCTGTCAGACGGTTATGATTTTATTCGCTTTTGTTTATTAATTACAAATGCGATTCTGACAGACTTGAAATAACGAAGCAACGTTGTTTTTCCCCTAGAGCAGAAACAACTGTCAGTTTCCCTAAAATAGTATATTACGCTACAAGGGACGAAAGTTGAATTTTCGGCCTGCGCGTCATGATGCCCGAGGCGAGAAGCCGAGGGCAACATGACGCGCAGGACCGGGATTTCAACTTTTGGCCCGTGTAGTGTATACTATTTTTCTTCATACCTCGGTCGAAAGTACTTGCGGAACGAGCGAAGCGAGTGCAGCTGGTCGTGGGACAGGCATCAAATACATTCGAAGAGTCAAGTTTTGTCATTGATGATTATTTTTAAGGTTATAGATAGAAATAGAAATGACACGAAAATAAACAGTCCCTAGTTACAAGTGTAACTACGCATGAGAAATTTTTCCTCCCGCCGTAAACAGGGAGTAAATGTTAAAGACGACAAAACATCATGACGCGCAGGCCCGAAAATTCAACTTTCGTCCCGCCGTAAACAGGGAGTAAATGTTAAACTTTCTTCCCTGCAATTAGGGACGAAAGAACGTACTTTCGACCGAGGTATGAAGAACAAACATTGTGTTACGTAAGGTTGTCAAAATATGAAAACAGTGAAAAAATAAGAAAAACCGTAGATAATTTGAAAAACCTTATAAATATCAATAAAATTATAAACGATTTTTATTAACAGAAAAAACCTCAAATAACTCTGGTCTTGGGAAACCCGAAAACACTGAAAAACTAGAAAAAACCCTTAAACACTAGATTTTAGATTAGATGTTTATTGGGTTGGCTGTTAGCCTGTATCACTGCGAGCTTTGCAGATCTATTGTGACCACCCATTATCTCAAGAATAGGATTAGAGCACCTTGTCCAGCCCTGCCCTCTTAATGAGACTTATTAGCCTTGACAGTGGCCTCTTCGCATACGCTATAAAAAAGCGTTAATCTTGTTTATATTTGTTAGTCTATGGGTTTCAGAGACCTTAACAAACCTACGTAAATTTATTCCTGCAGAATTTGCATGTCCCCTACCGTATATGTTATCTACTTGAAAAAAAAAACTAAACTATTGTTTAAAATCCTGTTTATTTTAGCCACCACTGTCTAGTTTCTAATGAGTCTCATATTAACTGAGCAGCTGTGCTTGCAACAATAAAAATAGAAGGGATGTTCATTGATGGTTGATAAATGTTGCTTTATTTCCAATTACTGAGGGTGGCCACCCTAATGTACGTTCTTCGTGGGAGGAACTTTGAGTCTATACTCGAAAAGTGATGCTTCCTATTTATTAAAGTCAAAGTGGTTTGATGAAGTGTTATGGAGCAATCGAGTATAATAAAAAAAAACTTCGGAGTTTCTAAAGGTTTCTGAACTGTATTATACACTTAATTAAGTAGTATAGGTTCTGTAACAATCTTTATATTCCTATCAGATCAGGACTATTAGTTCTATAGATTCTTAGGTGGTTGATGAAGTGTTGAGGAGTACCTAAACGCGAATGAGATGAAAAATGTTTGGCTTCACTAAGAAACAGCACATAAAACGTTAGTATTGAACTTCAAATTAAGTTCGACACAACATTTTAATCGTTACAAATGGATTTTAAAATGAGTTACAGCTACCGGACCGAGTCATGCCCGGTGGATGAAATTTAACAGACTGATGGCAGTTCTTGCAACACAGTACTGCATATCTTGAGGCCTGTCATGAGTCGTTCTGTGAGCTGGTAGACGCAGCACTTAAAACGTCATTAGTGGACTTCTAACTAAGTTAGTCGCAACACTTAAAACGTTCTTAGTGGACTACAAATTGAGTTAGAGATAACAATTAAAACGTTAGTAGTGGACTTCAAACTCAGTTAGACGCAACACTTAAAACGTTAGTAGTGGACTTTAAATTGAGTTTTACGCCACTCTTAAAACTTTACTAGTGGACTTAAAACGTGGTCATACACGTACACAAGATGAAGAGCGTACTGAAATATTAAAATTAGATAAGGAAGTTAAGTTTGATGACTGACTAAAGGAAGAGTCCATCAAATCCTAGTTGAAACTTTGAGGATGAGAAAATTATTATTATAATCGGTGTCACGTCTTGGTTCTCTATGATTCAAATCCAACATACCTTTTGCGGTGATTTGTTACTGTAGTGGAATACTCTTGAGACCAAATAATAATAAAAACAGTGAACAAGGGAGAACCAACGTCGAACAAAGCAAAAAGTTGCCCATCCGCAGGAGAGGTCATGGCAACAGTTTTTTTGGACGCGAAAGGGATCTTATTGGTTTATTATCTAGAAAAGGACGCTGGATCAACTGATACAGAAAATTAAGGAAAAGTGACCAAGTTAGGAGAAAAAATTTTGTTTTAAAATAACACTTCCAGTCGTAAAGCTAAAATTCACAATATAATACTTTTTTTTTTCATTATAAATGTGCCACATGACTTGTCCTTTTTAAAGTTCAACTTCTTCCGGAAGTTAACGACGAAGTTTTGTAGAGAAATAAAATAAAATGTCAATAATTTTGTATCTTTTTAGTTAGTCCGGAAATATCTCATCCCATCCTTTTTAAGAAATCTACGATATTTGCTCTATAACGAACTCTTTGATGCGAATGGTAATTTATGTTTTATGCCAAGAATTTCGTTCATTAAACTATCTAAGATTTTTTTAATCCATTTACTGATTGGCAACACTGTTCCAAAATCGACTTGTCACTTTTTAAGGGAAAAAGTATTTGAACGCCCTACTCTACCCTCACGTCTTGCTTTTATCGAACAAACAGGTCTAGCAACCAGGGGTGGATTTGTTGCTCAGAATACCATACAGTGAAACTTTCACAAAAGTTGGAGGAGGTATTAATGTAATTAATTTTGATTCCGTTATACCGAACTGAAGACTTACAGTTATTAATAGGCACGAAACTTCTAACAACAGTTAATGGAAATACATTTTTCAGAATGCAAGCGTCAAAGTTTGGAAAAGAACAATTTAGTTACGAAAGAACCAGTTACTTTAAAATAAAATAAAATAACACACTCTATAAGTTACCCAAAGTTAACTTTCTTACTCTGTAGACAAAAAAAGAGCTCTTCGCTGTTAATAAAAAAAATTCCGACGCCCAATCCCCCTAGAAACATATACCATAATGTTCAATTAAGTTTAGGTTTGGAGATTGTTCTCACCAAGGAAGAACATTAATATTCTCTTCATTCATTGTTGATAAACTTTTAATCTTTGTATGTCTGGTTAGAACACAAATCGTGATACTTTATATGTTCTTAAGGTAACACAATTCTAGCAGCTTGGTTTCCGTTTGGTGAGGAAGGAACTCTAAGAGCTCTTGTTGACGACAACGGCCAACGGTCCGTTTTTAAAAACGGACAGTTGTCCGTTGTTCAGTAGTTTTCAGGTCTATATGAATGTTTGTTCACGCAACGGAAATCAATCCGTTGGCTGCTTTCTCGCCGGCTACACATCCGATCTCCCTCGAGCGACGTTCGACGGCCCGATGCAGTGAACCACGCGAGTTGATGCAAGTCTGTTGAAGACGTCGGACGGACATCCGTTTTCCTCTCCGACAATTTTGTATAGTTTGTGTTTAAAAGACTCCGGTGTGTAAATGAAATATGGATCACCAAATTGATATAGAAGCCTAATAATTTGCAAAAACTTTTTTGAGTCATACGAAAGAAATTAAAAAATTTGGTTTGGCATTTCTTTAATTCTTCAAAAAGTGTATGGAAAACACCATAACTTTCTCTTTCCAATAAAATAGGATGTACCCACATTTTCCTTTTGCGCTTTTCTTTCATCTGCCTTTTTTTGTACAAATAATATAATACGCTAATATAAGCTTTGTCTTTGTCGACAACTTGTTTAAAACTGGCGAGATTTTGGAGTTTTAATATAGACAACGGAATCATCTCCGTCAAAAAAATGAATATTCGACAAAGGTGCCCGTTTAGCACCGGCCCGTTATCCGGTAAAAAAACGTTCGTTAACAAGAGCCCTTAGAAGCCGTCGAGCAATATATTACTTTAAATTAGAGTTCTTCTAACAGTCACATTATTTGTTAACTGCAGTAAGAAGCCTGTTTCGTCTACCTTTAGCAGTGATTGGATTGATGAGGTATTCAGTCTGCTTTCAACAGTTCTTCTTCGTTTAAATGTCTTCTAGCTATGATCCCTATACTGCCGGGAATTTCGTACTGAATATGTTCATCAACATAAACCTTCGTAATAAGTTTTTTTTTCTTTCACAACACTTGAATGTGTAGATCTGGTTATATGAGCTTTTGACCCTTGTTATATACTCTTGGTAATTTTATGTATAATTAAGCCGAATATATGGGGAAATAATATCATACTAGATAATACGGCACTTTGTAAATAACTAAAAAAATCTGTATCGGCAGACAACGTTATAATGTATATAACAATTTTTTAATATAATAAATTACATATTTTATGTTTCTTGATAGGATATTGAATTTAAATTTGGCAACACTGCTTATTATCGTGCACGAGAGGGTAAGAGCACTTGCACGTGCGTCTGGCTCATTCGTTGATAAAGTGTTTTCTTTTCCTCTTTCAAAGAGAGGATCCAATGGTGCGTCGACATCGACATGGGAACCGGGTGTGACCTATTAGCACCATTTCTTTCATTTTTTTTGACGGCCTTGAGAACAGCGTTTTCTGAGCTCCCCCCTGTCGAGTTGTCTAGTCTAGACTTCTGTCTTTAGAAATGAAAATGAAAATTATACATACTATTGGAAGTTAAATCTTTTTAAGTATATATTTTAATGGTAGTATAATTTACTCATTGATAGATATGCTTTACTGAATAGAATAGAACTTATTTGATAGGTATAAAAAGTTTTTACATAGGTTCATAACTTTCTTCCTTCTGGAAAGTCATCTGAGTATCATAATGAAATTTTTCTCGTTATCAAATTAAATTTAAAGAGTTATGGGTACAGAGATCTTATTAGCAAAAGGTGGGGATCTAGACCATTTCATATTTTCTTTCTCAAAAATTAAAGTTTTTGTGTCTATATCTGTGAATCATATCGTAGATAATGGTTGGTATGTTTTGAAAGCAAAAATGAAAGAATGTGTTTTTTTAATGAAATTTTTATTCGATATAATTTTCCTCAGCTTGAACACACTTATTCCAATGATTCCCCAATAATTTTATACCATCTCTGTCATGATTTTCTGGAAGCTCTGCCAAATATTGTTTCTTAAATCAACGAAAAACGCTTTCCGCGAAAAAATTGTTTCAAGTTTCTGAAGAGGTAATAGTCAGAAGGAGCCAAATCTGGTAAATACGGTAGGTGTTTAAACAATTCGTAATTTAATTCGCTCAATTTAGCCATCCTTAACAAACTTGTGTGAAAACGTGCATTTTCTTGATGAAAAATGATGGTTTCCTTTTGTAAACCGGGTCTTTGTTAACGAATTTTGTTTCCAACTGGTCCAAAAGGTTGCAGTAATATTCAGAATTAAGTGTTTTACTTTTTTCAAGATAACCAATTAACAAAACCTCTTTTGCATCCCAAAAAAATGATGCCATCAACTTTTTTGAAGATCAGTCTGACTTCACCTGTTTTTGAGCTAAAGAACCAATTTTAGTCCACTGTAAATGTTCTTATTTCAGTTCAGGATCATGATGGTAGATCCAAGATAAGACAGTTTTAAAACGACGCAGAAAAAACGCTTCAAATTACGCTAAAAAATTTGTTTTCGATTCAGTTCTTATTGAATTGTTAACGAATTCGGCACTAACTTTTCGAGCAGCTTTTTCGAATGTAATTCTTCGTTTAATTTAAAATATGGAGTACTCGTTCATCTGAGATGCCTATGGTATCAACAATTTCATGCTTCAAAATAGGATCTTTACAAAGACTTGCTCTATGACTTCTAGTGTTGTTGCACTTTATGGACGTCTACTACGTGGTTCATCTTCAACGCTTCTACGACCACGTTTAAACTCTAAAACCTATCGATGTATAGTTGGAAATGAAGGAGTGGTTTCCTTTAACACTTTTACCACTTTTATCACTGCACGTTAATCGGTTTTTTCCATTGCAACAAAATACACTGATGTCAATTTCAAATGGCTTGTAAACAAAGAATGAATTGACAAATCAAAATAGAATTTTTTGTGTATTCAAATGGAAGATGAAATATTAAAATAGCATATAAATTTTGATTCCTCTACTGTTTCAAAACTTTTCAACCAACCCTTATTATAGAAAGGGACAGGGAAAAAAGCATTACATACATATATAGAATTCCAGTTATTTTCCTTTCTCCATTTTTGAAGCTGGACTTATGGGACATTCTATAAATCGTGCAAAACATTAAAAAAAGGACATTAAAATGCATAACTTAATTCACGCTAATATTGTAGCTATCGATTTCTGTGCAAAATTGGAAAAAACTTTGAGATATCCCAAAATTTATGAAAAAAATTAAAAAAATATCTAAACTTCACAAAAAACTGAAAAAATATTGAAAAACCATCATGAAACATTGAAAAAAGGTCGTGACAAATTGGAAAAATCTTAAAGAATTGTTCTCTCATTGTTAAATTTCATCTTTCTCTTCAATTAAATAGAGTAGGACCTAAAACTGTGCCCTGCGGTAGTCCTTCCAATAAAATTTTAACTGGTTAAACGCTAACACAGTCTAATGCCGTATCTATACAAATAAGAAGCTACACTTTTGCATTTTTTTACACTTCAAAGGAAAAAACATGACTTCTACTTATTCGCTCAACTGTTAACAATATGAACTCATCCTTAAATGGTACTAAATAACGGAATAACACATTTTTTTATCAGAATACAAATTGCAAAAGTTTCTTTGAAATTTTGTATTACTTATTATTAATTTTTTGAGTTGACCGCATTGGATAAATTGGCAGTTTAAAATGCCAACAAGATCCCTCAAAAAACTGGATTTATCTCTCTCTACCTCAATTCCTACACTGACAAAATAGAGGAAAAAGTTAAAGATAATGCCTGATAAAACTTTCAGTCTATTTTATATAAATAAGTCTCTATCAGAAAATAAGTTTTGTGTAGCGATAAAATCAAGTTACGATAAAACAATGCGGTCTCACACAATCTATTCGTGTCATATATATTTATTTCTTGATGTATCTGTGTTTGTGCAAATTCACCTTCAACAAGATAACAGTAAACCTCAGCTGTTATTTCACGCTTAACCTTGACTTTCTTCCCAATCCAACAAACGAACATATGACCGAAGAAATATTGATTAAAATTAATCTCAGTTTCAATCGCAACAACTATTGATAAAAAAATAGATTTAAAAATAAAAAAATGGCCCTTGGTAAGCCAGGCGCATCAGTAGATTTATATTAATTAAATATATTAAAAGTATACGTTTTAGAAAAAAATGTTTTAGATAAAAGTTGTAGGTCTCATTAAGACAAACAAAAAAGTCCCCTAACATTTTTTTATACAGGGTGAAGTAAAAAAGTTACGAATTTTTTTCCATTTTGATTTGATGTCACGCCCAAACGGCCTTACCGATTTGGCCCATTAACGAACTCGACCGAGATTTTGGGACGACTGATTTTTGTACCAAATTTCATTTCGATCCGTTAAGAAATGCGACCGCTATCGTGTCCACAGATTTCGTTATATCGGAACTATACATACATACATACATATATATATATATATATATATATATAAACTTTTGAACGGAAAGTGTTTTTGAGGTCAGGGGGGCCCAAAACGAAAAACTGTAGTGAAATTTTCCCAAAGTCGTGACCTGCGAACCAGCTGAATAGTAGATATAAATCTACTAAAAAAAAACAATAATTTTTTTTTTTAACTGTTGTAGATATTTCTCTAATACTAGATAGAAGGATTGTATGTGTAAATAGTGAATATTATGTCAAAAAAATTGTTTAAAGTAGGTTAAAAAAGTCAAGTCACCGTATATAGACAAGAGCAGTAGGATTACTCTCGCCGAAGCTCTCGGTTCGCATTTCGGTCTGCATCGTTCTTGCTCACCAGCAGCGTCACCAACCTATAATTTCTAAAATCGGTAGACTGATACAAAAAAGTAGAAATTAAAATGACGGCAAATTTAAAATAAAAAATTAAGTTACAAAAAAGTTAAATAATTATGAAAGAAAATTATAACGGTATTTCGGTAGATCTACCTAAACATCGGTAGAGTTGACATCGCTGCTCACGAAATCTCATAAAACTACACAAAAAACGTCGACAAAGGAAAACTTTCTTCAAATATCAGAATAACCATAACATTTACGATTACGTTATTATTCCTTATTGAAATTTTGTTGTGCTACATTTCTAACTTCTCAGAAAATAATAAAGCAAAGCGAATAGCCGATTTGACATGTCAATAAATAAGAAAATTTTATGATTTCTAGAAAGGCCGTGCAATTATAATTTACAATCTTGAAACGATCGTTTTATCTATTATTTTATTAGGGTTGGTTCTGAGACCAATCGTGACGGATACGTATTCTAAAGTTAAATGCCTATAAAGATCCATCGACATCGGGATTAAGGTTAGGTGGTTTATTGTTATCTCTATGATAGCCGTATGGTCAACCTTCATAGTTGATCAATGTTTCCCGTAAAAAATAATCTGTTCATGTACAAATGGTTATTTACAATAATTTTGAATAAGAAAACTAAAAATTTTTAACTGGAATAATAAAAAGATAATTCGTTTTACAGCTATAAAGATATAATCGTGTGAACTTTTTTCTACATGTTTATCAAATTAGCTTTTTAATGGTTATTTACTTCTTGAGTCCTAATGAGGTGTAAACATTTAAAAAGTCCCAGTTGACGACGTAATGAGAGAATGGCCACAAAGGGAAATTCTTATCCAAACTAGATGAAGGTGTTGGAACTAACTTGAGGAAAGATTACAATGGTTTATAAAAGGTATACGAGTCTTTGCTTAATCTTTAAGAATTGCACGTATACTTGAAAGCTAATAAGACATCTGATCACCTGTTAATACCTTTTTAATTTATAGAGTACAATCTTTCGTACAAGTTGTTTAAATGTGATTATAATCCCACTAACACTGTTGCACAACATAAATAAAATAAAAAACTACAAAAGTAAGCACCGAAGTTTGTTGTAAATGTCTCTACGTATCACTTCATACGATCGAGTGTAAAGTGTGCCAATGGCAAAAATAAATCGTTAATATTTTCCAACGAAATATTTGCACTAAGCACCTGCTTAACTCCATTACGTTGTTATCAAATCTGATTACAGTCAGTTTACTCAAGTTTTGTAGCAACATTTTAAACGATGGCTTTTGATAAAGTAGATTAGGTAACAGGAAATTTTCACTTAGGGATAATTTATAATTGGTGGGAGCGATCATTAAGTTTAATTCAGATAATTAGAGAAGTGAGAGTTCACTTCGTACAGAATTTGGAATACATTAAAAAATAATTAGTGGAAGATGTTGATATATATTTTTCTGTGAACACGTGCGGGAATGACCGGATGTTTTATGAGTATGGGAAATTATTAATTTGAATATTCAGTAACATGAATTTAGAAAATTAAGTTTCTTGTAGGAAATGAATTTCATAATAAATGTATATATCAAAAAACTTTTATTTAACTTATACTCCATTTTTATAGTTTGACTTTTTTAATAAACTGTGATGGGAAAGTAATGTTTCCAACGTATTTAAAATTCATGTTTTAAATTGATAATTCGCATTTTTCTAAATGCGGTCCTGTCGGTCTCCTTTTAGTCCTTTTGATGTGGCTGTGGATGGGGTGTACGTGACCAAACACTTGCATCCTGCATCAAGATCAATCGATGACCCTTTTTATGTGCGCCAGAACGCACGCATCCATCTTTTTATGACGGTTCAGATTAATTCTCCACGCAAGTGATAGGCAACTCTTTGTTTGACTCTTTTGTAAATCTTGCTGATGATTAGAAAGGAGTGAGGAAGCGATGAGAGGGTGGTAGATCATTTAAAATTCTCTAATTTAATGTTGGTGAATGATGATCCTGAAATTGAGAGGGATTCGTTAAGGTAAATTAAATTAATTAAAACTTGCTTTATCGAGTATCTAGAGAATACAAGCAGAAATGGTAATATTGATGGAATAGAGTTACCTACCTTTAAGTTTTGACAAGAAGTGGGATTTATTTTCGGAACTTAATCCTTAATGATTTATACACTTGTGTATGCACTCTAACTAATTCTCGAAACAGTTTTTCCACTCTGAAATTCATATCTCTCAAACATGATTTTAAAAACTTTCATCAGTTTCTTAATGTGATGAAAACCGCATAGGGGAACAAAGAAGTCAATAAATCAGAAGAATACAGAAAATAAGACATAAGGTGTTTTTCTCTTTCGAATAATCGATTGTTTGACAAAGAATGATGTGACGTTATTGGTTGGTTGTCCTGATTTTGTCAATGACTTTTGGTAAACAAATTCTTATGTACATATTTTATTCAAAGTTAACTGTTTCTTGGTCCTCTTAAGGTGTGGTAACAGCATGTTCAGTAAACCAGAAGAAACAAGCATACATTTACGTGTAAAACAGTTTTTTTTCCAGTTTCGGTACATCTTGAAGCACCTACAGTGGATATGTTATTTAGTTTTCGGATCATACGAATATATCTACGAGTCGTCATCTATAATGGTGCTATATACAGAGTCTATAGTTCCGACATTTTTTAGAGTTATCTTACATCAATTCACACTTCGGTCAATTGAAATAGATCTTTTTCACACCAAAAAATTGAATGTAGCATATGCTAAAGGATGCTCTATCTCAGGGTACGTCACAGTATTGCCCAAAACCGACAAGTAGTAAGTCTGGTTGACAGTCTTACCCTCTGGACCCAATTTTGAATTGAACATCCTTGCTTTTTTTATTCTGGGCAATTCAGGCGTCTTCCAATGCATCGATTGCCGATTTATTTCAACATTGTATTGAAAAAATCAAGTAATAATGTTTTTCATCAGTCCAGGATCTTCTTTTAACATTTTAAAGAAATCTGTACAAACCTGTTGATGCACGAGCTTTTGGTCAGGAGTCAGAGAATCAGAGATAGAGAATTTTTCCCATAGGCCTCTTGCAACAATTTATAACACTCAGTAGTTTTTTCAATTTAACGAAAAATTTGAGATTAATACGTTCCTCCTGTTTTTCGTCACACATGGTTTTCGGCGCGAGAAAACAAAACACCTTCGTTTTAAACCACTATAATAGTGACGAAAACGTGGGTTGACACGTGCATATAGAAGACTTTTAGATATCCAACGCACTACTCGTTTTTCCCACCCCTCTAGGGCGTCCTTTAGGCGCGCATTGCTTAATATTCTTGAATCAATATGCATGGTAGATATTTGGTCAAAATTTTTGAATGTCTACATTTTTTTATTAGTCTAGCCTTTGCTAGTAGAAAATTTCCCAATAAAATTTACTAATTTCTGCAATGACAAAGTTCTAGGAGTTTTTTTCCTTAATCCAGATGTTTAAAATTTTAAAATTCAGTTTTCTACGATCTATTTGTGTTAACCATTTTAAAACCTTGAATACGAAATAGTAACACAGAATAACAAATGAATGAAAACCGTATAAATAAATACGCAGCGAGAATATTGTGTAAAAATATAAATCACTCTCTAATGTCAATAAACGATTACTCAATACAGATATTTCTATCTCAGGAATATAAACAACGATTTTATTGTTTGTTTTTGTCGTCACAGTCGTTATATATACGAGATAAATTTTTGGTATCGACAGGATTGATGGAACCAATTATTATGTGCGATAAATAATGATGAATTTAACCAAAAATTATATTATGGGAGGGAGGACCATAAACAATTAAATATTAGACCTGTTATTAAATTTAGCTCGATTCAAGCGTGTATTTTGTTATTTTATTCAATTTTTTGGAAGGATACCTTTCATACGAACAGAGCGGCTAGATCGCTGAGATGTATGAACTCTGAAAACCAAAATAACGATCCAACAAGCCGGTTGTTTATGTTTATATTATCTACTTTATTCCAAACAATTTTTCTAACTCTATTATTATTAGAAATTGAAATACAACGCCATCTACCAGGTATCTACGCTGCCTTATGTCAAACGATAGTATAGATTTGTACTGATAAGTCAACTTACATTTTTTAGTAATGCAAAACTGCAAAAATGTTGAGGCCTTGAGGCAATATATTTTTTTTACATTTTTAAATTCAATATTTAAAGAGTAAAAAGTAAATAAGCCAGAATATTTAGTCGGGTCTTTAACTTTGCCAAAGCTTTGCAATACTTTTTTGCATATAATTAAAAAAAATATTTGACACAAATTTTCATTTTTATAGGATATTACTTACAAGTAAAAAAATATTCTAAAAAAACAGATCATTTTGAAGAGGCACTCAGCCTACCAGATGATTAAGATAGTTACGTACGCTCTTGAGTGAGTAGTACTACAGATAAATTGCAGTGAGAGAAAGCGTTTATCGACAGTCCTCGATTGCAGCGATAACATTTGTCCGAGCAAAATCACTTGACTTATATCCAGGCAGTTATATTTCTGAATTTTAGGGTAGTTATTTAGTTACTCTCAGCTGTACAATAATACATATTTGTGTGATACGTTTGAGAACTAAAATATTCTTTATAATATTTGGTGAGAAACTAGTTTGGAAAATTCTTTGGAGACCTACTAAGATTTATGAAAGAAATAGAAACTTTTTATATTTACAATTGCACAAAATAGCTTTTTCTGAAATTTGTAGTTTTTTCAATGAAATTGATTTACAATAAAAAAAATGCACTCTTTCACTGCATGTGTATAGTAAGTCACGTGAACTTGTCCAGGCCAATGATAACGCGGCAATCGAAAACTGTCGATAAACGCTTTCTCTTATACTGCAGCTTACCTGTATCACTACTCACTCACACGAATATGTCTCGATATTTCCCATCCACCTGGCAGGTAGAATGTCTCATCAAGATGTTTGTTTTCAATTGTAAATATTTTCCTATTAAGAATTAAACTGTCCTCAAATATATTTATTCTGACTATTTGCAAAATTGTAAAATCAATACATCTTTAAAGATACATTCAGCCCCGTTATTCCAGTCAGGTTTGCAGTTCTGTGTATTCTAGGACAACTATAACACAAGTTTTGAGATTGCCTCAAATACCTACACGAAAATATCCACCAGCTCTTAGACTATGCAATTAAGTATGTTTTAAAAAATCTTTGATTTATATAGGATTACAATTTCAATGTGTAGTGTGCAGTTAACATTTTCCTTCCCAATAATGGGTTCTCTATTATTTACTAACACATTTCAATATAAAATAGTGGAAACATTTCGATTCGATTTAATTTCGCATTTGATTATAAACCACAAATGCACCGCTGCGTTGTTCAACCGATCCAACCAGTCGAGAACTCTTCGGAAACACGAAATTAATTTAAATTACCGGTTTTAAATGCAATAATTATAATTGAAGATAATATCGCGACGTGTGAATCTGATAGAACAAGACATTCCGTAATTTAAGACGGAAGGAAATTTAAATTATAAAGCTTAAAAATTTTACATAAATATGTAGCTACAGACTAGTAGGTAGTTGCAAATAAAAAAATGTAATTATTCGTTATAATTAAATAAATATATAAAATAATCAAAATAGTGCCCTTCAGAGTTAATACAGCGATTTGCACGGTCCACCAGTTTGTCGAATGTGGATTTCAGCTCATTGATCGGTATGTTGACTATGTTCTTCAAAATGGTTGTCGACGCCTTTTGGATGTACTCTACGTCGCGTCGGCACACCGCTGTCACTTCTGTGTATTCTACCGAACAGAAAAAGAACCTCGTACGGTGCCGTATCCGGAGAATATGGGCAGTGGTAGAACTGGTAGATGGTTAAAATGCCATTTTTTTGTCAAAAAATCGGAACAAGTGTCGATCGATGTGATGATGCATTATCGTTCTTTGCGATATTCTGGCTGAACACGACGAATACGTGAGATCAAACGCCTCATAACACCAAGATAATATAACAGCATTAACACTTTGGCCCGCTCTAACGAATTCTTTGTAAATAATTCCCTTCGAATCGTAGAAATAAATCAACATTGTCTTCATTTTTGTCTTTTTCAAACGGCTTTTTTTTTATTTGGCTTTACGTTTATATCTTTCTTGGCCTCAACCGTGAGCTTGTGCGGAACATCCATGAACACACCTTTCTCATGCCTAAATTCCCTGTCAAAATGCGATAGATCGACCCTTTGGATATTTTTATAATGATAATGATATATCAATAAAGATTATAGTTCATTTTTAATAAAAAGAGGCACGTTTTTGACGTAATTACAAATTCGGCTGTCCAACATGTTCGTCGTCTTCCCAGCGACTCAAGTCCCTCTTTTAACCGTGTAAACCACTCCTGGACTCGGCTACGAGATAAAAACAATCATCACCATAAATTTGTTTCAACAATCAATACGTTTCGGTAAATGTTTTATCAAGTTCTAATCTAATCTTAGTAAATCTGGCATGGTCTCTCCTGTGGAGCTCCATGTTTTAAGCACTGCTTCCTATGGGAATATTGTGACCAGGTTCGGAACCAAGAGTCCTTACATGCACCCGATGCGTGCAGGACTCTAGTTTGTTCAGCTGAAAATCAACACCACCGCTGATCTTCAGGTAGGCTTGAATCCAGTTCTTATTTGGATGACTATCCTTGAGTTACCCTTTTCCCTTTATAAGAGATCTGAGACATGTGACTAGCTCCTCAAGGTGGTCCACCGTGAAGGTGGTGATAGAATTCATGTCACCGAAGATGAGGAACCGTTTATGGTCCAAGGCCTCACACTTGAATAGAATGTGAGTTGCCGTCTCATCTTCCATGGCGCACAATCGGCACGAGGTGGGTTCCTGTGTCAGAATCCCCATCTTTCGAAGGTGTAGTCTGAATGATCCATGCCCAGTGAGTAGGTCCACCAGTACTCTTATCTGACTCCTGCCAAGATTCAGTATGTCAGACGTCAGTTTATTTGGAGTAGCCTTTGAGCGTCAGCTTCCAATGCCTCAGCCCTACAGTATTACTCCAGTGTTTGGTCGACTATTCCCAGACCCAGTTCCTGACTTTGGTCCTTACCCAGGCTCTAGGCAGTCCCAATACAGGTTCTGGACCAATGAATCGTGTATCCGCTCCCTTCTTGGCCAGAAGGTCCGCGATTTCATTGCCCTCAAAACCCTACTCCAAGAAGACCCTGTTGTGTCTAGTCAGTTTATTGAGGTTTTGTATGCACTCCCAGATCAGCTTGGAACCATCAAGTTTAAAACAGAACTTAATACGTTCGATGTTCATTTTTCGACTGATGTTAAATAGCAAACCCTAGTTGCTAAGTACATCCGTGGTCAAGCTGTTTAAGATAGTATCGGATTTAGATAGAAATAGGTTCGTTTTTTGTCAGATATGTATATATTTTCTTTAACGTAATTTAAGATTTCTCTAATTTCTTAAATTACATCTATGTTACGGTACTGACTTGATTTATTTCAGAAACCTATGACTCTACCTAGTTATATACCATTAAATAATAATAGTTTTAAAAGTTATGAAAAATTCACTTTTATTATAAGCTATAAAACATGTTTAAGTATTCATTACTTATTTTGTAAAATGTATTTTGAAATAATTTACGACTTTACCTTTTCGGATACTACCCATAGTCGTATCCGATATCTCAACATTATGCAGGTGTCTCGTTAAGAATAAATAAATGTTTTACTGTCAGTTATTTTGCATCTGGTCGAAAAGTACTTCATTTATTAAAAGAAAAAATTGTTAAAAATCTTCAATACAGTTATAGATGTAGAGGTATTACTACTTTCACTTAGATTATTAAAATTCTGCGTATTTGATGATTCTAGTCTAGAATTCTTTGGAAAGAATTCATCCATACGTTTAATGACAAATTTCTAATTAGTCAAACACCATTATTCTTTTTTCATTGAATATTGATTCTTACTTTAAGTTGATGATTCATTGAGGTAACTCTGCGGTTTATAGAAACCGATATAAGAAGTCAACAGGTCTTATGGGGTGATCATACAAGTAGACTTTTTGATGTAAAACAGCAATTCTGGTAAATATTAAAATCTTCTTAGATTTCAATATTCTCAAACCTCTCACCATCAATTATCAGACCAACAAAATATAACGTCTAAACAACTGAAGCATCCTTATAACAAAGTCTAATCACTAAAGAATGCAAGACTTGCAAGAATAACGTTTTTCAACGCCTCAAAAAGCAGATATCTCGGTCGGAGTATAAATTGTAAAAAAACAGGTCCTAGTACAGATCCTTGTGATACTCCTCTGACGCTAGATATAAGATAAAATTACTTCTTGTGTTCTTTTTGGGAAATAGCTTTAAATTAGTTCATTCTATATTTTGTAATGCTTAGAATAACGAGTACCTAATATCAGAGATCCATATTTTTTTATCATCCATTTCAGTGTGAATATTATCAAGTGAAACTAAACACCGTAAAAAGGTTTTGTAGGCAATCTACGCCATATAATTCTCATTGTGTAATTTTTATAACAAGAAATTCTTCATACACTTTTTTACGTATTTTACTGTAAGGTAAAAGCATCGATCAGTAGCTGAAGGTCCTATTTAATCTTTCTATTATAATTGTAATAGTTTTTATGTACCTGGAAGAATTCCCGCAAGATGTTTTCAACAGAAAATTAAGTAGCAGCAGCTGCTTGGTTTGTCGATGATATAACACAAAAGACGTTTTTATTTTCTATTTCTATAGCCAGGAAATTGTCATCCACTATTCGTATCGAATGCTTCTATCGGCTATTACAACTTTTATCGGTTCTATGGAAGAAAATTGTTTAATTAAAAAAACTGTAGTGGGTATAAATTGTATCCAATAAGTTTTGTTACGTACCGTTAATATTGGTAATAATTTAAATTTTACTTTAACAGATTGTTACGAACATACAAAATATCCACGAAGAAAGATATTTAAAATTTTCTTGAATCTCTATCAATTTCAACCGATCTTTATTTGAATAAAAATTATTTGTTACTAAAAAGAAAAAAGCAAATTTTATTGAAATAGATGATTTAAAAAAAAAAATTTTAATTAAACAAAGATTATTTAAAGATACAAATTTAAAAAAAGTTACAAAAAAACAAGATGTGATACTCCGAGATTGACCGAGGAAGGAAAGCATAGCTTTCTTAACGCTTTGTAGGTTGGCTAACATTTTCTTTATCAGAGATCGACCTATATTTTTATACAAAATAGCTGATTGTTTATGACGTTCAAGACCACCAATAAAAGACACATAAACAGCTAACTTCGCGATTGTCTTCTTCTTCTTTGTAAACTGTTGTTTCTCCACTACCGAAGGTAGGCTTCAAGATTTTTTTGGAGATCTCTATCCTGTACTTTTTGTGTCCAGTTTTTTCCCACTGTGGTTTTGATGTCATCAGCCCATCTCTTTATAAGTCTACCGAGCTTTCTTTTTTCTCCCAGGACCTCTATCTCAATACTCTAGATGTTCATCTATTACTATTCATCTTGCCCAGTGTTCTGCAAATGACCAGTTCAATCTGGCTATTCTCTCGGTTGTGTCTGTTATTTTGGTGCTTCTTCTAATCTCTTCGTTTCTTATGTGAGTTCTCAAAGTGACACCCAGCATTTGTCTCTCCATTTCTCGCTGCGTGCATTGCAGGCAATGTAGATTGTGAAATGTAAGGGTCGTTGTTTACAGCCCAGCCCGTAAGTGTTCACTTCGTACACTTTCCTTTTTTGGTACATAAGGACATGTCTGTTCTTAAGTATAAATTCTAGTTTTTTGAATGTCTATTCTTCGCGGTATTTCTGCTTTTTGATTTTCTTTATCGATTTTGAGGTTTGTGCCCTAGGTATATATAAATTCGTCTCATTCCCAATCTCTTTCCCACCTATCGGAAGTTATTTTGCGTGTTGAGGATTTTTGTTTTTGTGATGTTAATCTCGGGTCCTATTTATTGAGAGGTATGGTATAATTGTTCGATCATAGTCTTCAGTTCTTATATATTAGAACCACAACTTCTGCAAACGTAGGTGGTGATGATATTCCCAGTCAATTTTGATTCCTTTTCCTTTCCAATTTACTCTTTTGAACACGTCTTCTAATGCCAGCGTGTATAATTTTGGTGAGAAAATATCACCGTCTTTTACTCCTTTTTTTAACTTTTATCTCATCCGTTTTTAGGTCCTCATCTAATTTAACTATCATTTGTTTCGTATATAGACTCGAGAAATTGTGTATATATTAAGTGTATCCTTGCGTTATCAAGAAATGCATAATTGCTCAATATTCCACTGAATCAAAAGCTTTCTTGCAATCGATAAATGCTAAGTGATTATTAATGTTATATTCGTTTCTTTTTCAATCAGTAAGCGTAAAGTTTGTATATGGTCGATCGTGCAGTAGCCTTTGAGGAAGCCGGCCTGCTCTATACTGGTTGTTAGGAGTCAAATTTATTAGATAGACGGTTTGTTATAACCTTAGTTAGGAGCTTATATAGGCTGTAAATGAGCGTGGTCTCCTTTTTTAAAAAGAAGGACTACCTCGCTTCTTTGCCAGTATTTAGTTATCCTTTGTTCTTCGATGCACTTATTTAGTAGAGTTCTTATTGCGGCCCAGAGCTCGCTCGCTGCTATTTTTAGGATTTCAATGGTTATTTCGTGTTCCCCTGGATATTTTATATTTTTCATTTGTTTTAAGGCCATTTCTAATTCGTTTCGGGTTATTTCTGAAATTTCCTCAGAGCCTATATTTAGAATTTGTCTTCTTTTTTTGATTTGGTTTGGTCGAGTAGCGGTCGGTTTAAAACTGTTCTACTACTTTCGCCATATCCTACTTTTCGGCATTGTATATTTTTAAAATAAAAAAAACACGGAGCACCTTTAATATCAACCATCATCAATTATTTCACAAATAACAACTGCGATACAAATATCCAAGTACCTACTCATATTTAATAGAACTTATCAATTACCATTGTCCCTCCCATAAAATAATTTTTTATAACCAAATTCCACCAACAATCTCAATACAAAAAAAAAGTGTGAGGTGTCAAGGGACACCCGGATCGAACGAAGTTCCTTTCGATTAATTAGTGAAGGAATTAGTAATTTGTAAACACAACAGAGTGTTTATACATACATAAGCATTTATTATTGTCTGTATAAAATCTCTACTTACCTAACAGTTCGTTTCTTTTAACAAAAGTGTCCATTTATACAATACCAGAGCTTTAGATAACACATCTTTTTAGAATTACTTTTTATAATTTAAAACAGGAATTAACAATTCAATACAAAATTTTAAAATTAAAATATTTGACAGTAACTGACAGTTAAGGTAATTTGACGTAGGTACCTAAATAGTCAAGTTACGAACTATTTTTAAAATGTTTATGAATTTATTAATTTATAAAAACAAGATGAAATAAAATGTAATACTATTATAGATAATTATTATTTTTTCTACAGTATTTTCTTTTTAATGTACATTTTCTTTTAATTTAAAATAGTGTCTTTTTAATTGTAATATATCTATCTATGAGAGAGAGGGAGAGAGAGTTATTTATTTTTTGGTCTGTGTGAGAGAGAAACATGCGTGTGTCGTGTCATAGTGTCGTGACAACCTTTCGTATGAATTTTTTGTTGGCTAGCTCCTAGCGTCAGTCGTAACTGTTCGTAACGCGCGAAAGGGAACTTCGTTCCAAAAAGAAGACTCGCCCCTCTTTTTTTTATATAAAATATCCGATTTTTTATAACTTAGAAGAACACTAATTCACATACTTATATTTAACAAATATCTATTGTTTTCCTCAAAAAACAAAACGGTACAAATTTCTCCTTTTTTTTACAAAACATTTTTTTAAACCAAATTCCACAAACAATCTGTATTACAAAAAAAAAAAAAGATAAATCAGTCATGCCTAAACTAACCCAATAGGGGTAAAATATAATATGTTCAGACGTCTCAAAGATCCAGCCGCTCTATGTGAACATCTATAAAAAAAGCTATACTTCCAATAATAATGTCGAATCTAAGACTATTCGTTACGATCCTGGTATATACTCCAAGTGGTTTTCAAGGATTAGAAACTTAAATACCGTCATTTAAATCACATTAGGTACATAATCTTCGTCAATTCTTTGTTGCAACTTCTAACAAATGCACATATAAACTGGTTGCACTTGTGATGACCAATTATGGCTGTTTCTAACGATGTAAAACCATGTCTTTATATTTATTAACTTATCTGTTTCCTAACACTCACATGTCAGATTTCAAAACTTTAATAATAAATTTTTAGCCAGAAAAATCATTTAATTCCACTCCGTTCTTACGTTACGTAACAGCTGCATTTGTGTTGTTGTTTTTACATGGTGGGTTTAATGGTTCTTATGGACCTTAATTAATGTTATTGTTGCATACAATATAATGTAATAATTACTAGCGTGTATTATTCACAATCAATATATTTACATAGTTGTATGTGCCTACTATGTTTGATAGAATGGAAAGTATTGTGGGCAAATGAATATAACTAACTCTAACGAAATGCGATATGCTCGTGAAATACCAATTAGAACACTTTTTAGTCTGTTTCATACAATAAAAATCTAAAACATATAACATTTTTAAGATTCTGTAAGATACATAACATAACGTATAGTTTACTATGTTTGTAATCGCCACAACACACGTTGTACCTACCTTCTATATATTTCTTCTATAACGCATTTTTCTCGTTTCGCACTCAAATAACACAAGGCAAAATAATTAAAATCTGTATACTTAACTCGGCTAATTCCGATGGAAGCGAAGTTTTTAATATCTGGTTCACTTGATTGTGGAAGTAGCGAATGAGAGAGCCTTAGCGCCCTTAGCTTACTCGAAGTGATAGGACAGGGAAGTTCCGTTACTCATATTAGTGATGATTTTTCTGTCACAACATCTATTTCGAACCTAACATTAAAAGATTTGCTTTAAGAATTAGCTCTTTTGTTATTTACCAGTTTTCTGAGCTATGGATCAACACTGTCCACCTTTCATTTTTGCCTTCACATTCCTCTCACACAAAACTCCATTCTTGTCCAGTTCATCCATCCACATTTAATTCTACGATTCTTCTCACACTTTAGCCCTCCATTCTTTTCTAGCAAAAACCCTAAATATTTGAAGTTTTGAACAGTTGGCAACACTTGGCCCTGCAAATTGGCTCTCGATAATAAGCGATAATTTTTTAGCCGTTAAATTTGTCATCACTAGATGTCAGCTGATCATCTAAATAAAACAAAATTACAACCCATTTATTTATTTTTCTTAATATAAATATTTTATAGGTTAGATCATGAAGAATTTTATATTTTATAGAATTGTAAAATATTTTTAAAATTTGGAAATTATATAAATAAGAAATTGAAAAAATGTTTAAGCAAGTAGGAATCGAACCTGCGATCTCTATCTATAGCCGATAGCGTTTTAGACTGCTCGACCATGGATAATTCCAGCGGTTAGCATTTTTGATCATTTCAAAATTCAACACAATTCTTCTGTATTACTGACTCAACTTTTTCTTAACCACATATACTACTGTGAGCAAAAAATAGTAACTAAAACTTTTTAATTTAAATTACGCGCGGAAATTCATTCGTCGAAATATTTTTTTTTCTACGTTGGTAACACTGTCAGTGACAGCTGTGCCAAATATAACATCAAAATAATGATTAGTGTTTAGTATATATTATGTTTGTCTTTCTAAAGTATAAGAAGTGCATTCGGTGATTTTTACAATGAGTGAATGAAATTATTCAACAAAGAAATTCCATTAAATGTTGTGTGTGGAATCAAATTTCTGGTGCCCAAACGTTCAGAATATTGCAACAGGTCTTCGGTGATAATTCCATGTCACGAGCAAGTGTTTTTGATGATACAAATTGTTCAAAGAGGGTCGAGAACGCGTTGACGACGAACCACGTCCAGGACGGCCATCAACATCGACTGATGAACAACACGTCAATGAAATTAAAGAATTGGTGCTCGAAAATCGTCGACTGACTGTTAGAGACCTTACTGATATGGTTGGCATATTAGAAGGATCAGTGAAAACCATTTTAAAAGACCATTTGGGCCTGAGATTATTAAAGTATTGAAGAGTATTGAAGGCTATTCCGGATATTGACTTTAACAAGTGTTTCGAGGATTGGAAAAAACGTTGGCACAAGTGTATTGGGGCAGGGGGAGAATACTTTGAGGGGGACGAAAGAGATTCGGCAGAATACATAAAGAATTCTAAAATTATGAACTAAGTCTTACTATTTTTTGCTCACAGTAGGTATTATATGACTTGAGAATATTAAATGGATTTTATCAGCACAAAGATATTCACAAATTTACATGGCACCAAGAGACAAGACGATTAAGATCAATAATTGATTATACCATAAACAAACAAAATACAAAACTTAAAGTTAAAGACGTCAGAGTATATCGCGGTATAGAATGTGGATCTGACCATTTCTTACTGAAAGCAGTTTTTCAAATACCTTTTCAGCATGAGATAAAACAGAATTCACAATCACAAGATTTAAAAACACATTTAACAAAATATAATTTAAACGGGCTATATCAAGAAAGCATCCGAAACCTCTACCAAAATCGTCTAGACCAAAAACTCCCCGAAGAAAATGCAACTCTGCAGCTACGGAAGCTTTAGGTATTAAAGAAAAAAATGGGAAAATAAATATATCCATGACGTGGAATCATGAAATGGATAAACAAAAGAAAGTGAAACAAAACGCCTATAATAATTGGATACAAACTAAGGAGGATGAAGATAAGGAGAAGTATAGACAGGAACAAAGAAAATTTAAACAGATGACCAACGACCACAAGGATGAAACATGGGAAAGGAAATGTAAATAAATAGATTCATACATCGGAGGAAGCAAATCAAAAGAAGTATGGAAATTTATTAAATCATCCCGAAAAGATAGTAACATCACATTCAATATATGCCCAATTAGTTTAGATACTTGGAAACAACACTATGCTAACGAACTGAGTGAACAAAGACAGCAATACAGGAATACCTCACCAAGAGCCTACCGAATAGAAGGAACTAAAATTGATATAACGGAAGAAATGATGAATAAATCTATCAGGTCAATGAAGAACGGTAAATCCAGCGGACCGGAAGGAATACCAGCGGAACTAATAAAAAACGGGCCAAAAAAACTTGTAAACTTGCTGAGGGAGATTTTCGAGAGATACGTCAATGGTGAAGAGATACCAGAAAGTTGGAAGGAAGGATGGATTACTCCAATACACAAAAAAGGAGCGAGAAATAACTGTAGTAACTACAGATGCATCTCGGTAACAAGTACCCTAAGTAGGATCTTTGGCAAAATACTTAGAGCTCTTGCTGAAGAAGAATATGGACCATACGAAATCGAACAACAGGCAGGATTTAGAGCTGGTCGCTCCTGTGTAGATAACATATTTAGCATAGTACAAATAAATGAAAAAAAAGTTGCAACAAATCGTGAAATCCATCTGTTATTTGTAGATCTCACAAAGGCGTACGACAGTGTCCCAATATCCAGGTTATGGCAGGTTCTAGAGCAAACTAATCTTAATAATACTTTAATCGACGCTTTTAAACAACTATATAAGAACTCATATTCTAAAGTAAAACTAAATAATAATTTTTCTGAAGCATTCCCGATCACTAAGGGACTTAGACAAGGATGCTGTCTGTCACCCACTTTATTTAAAATTTATTTGGATGAGGTCCTCCGAAAATGAAGAAGAACATGTAGTGGCATGGGCATAGAACTAGATGATGAAACAACACTCTACACACTGCACTTCGCTGATGACCAGGTGGTGGTAGCGCAAGACCTAGAAGATCTAGAATTTATGATCAGAAAACTACTAAAAGAATATGAAAACTGTGTATAGGAGGTCAGCAGCAAGATATGGTACTAAACACAGGACAGCGAATAAAGGGATGTGAAAACTATACGTACTTAGGAACCAGAATAGAGCACTCGGGTCGGACAGAAAACGAAATAGAGGAGAGAATCGTTAAAGCCAAAAAAATAATTGGAGCAATGAATTAGAATGGTCTAAGAGTATATCCAACGAAAGAAAACACCAGCTGTACAATTCTATTTTTAAAAGTACACTTCTTTATGGCTGTGAGGTTTGGCAAATATCAAAAAGAATGGAACAGAGACTTCTTGCTGTAGAAATGGACTATTGGCGAAGATCAGCCAGAATATCTAAAATACAAAGAGTAACTAATGAACGGATTAGGGAAATCATGAAGGTCGAAGCAAATATTATCGAAGAAATACAACAACGGCAACTCTGTTGGTACGGACATGTACAAAGAATGAATCACGAACGACTACCGAAAAAGATATTAAAATGGATACCCTCGGAAAGGAAAAAACGTGGAAGGCCAAAAATTACATGGATAGGAGGAGTACGAAAAGCCATGTCGGAAAGAAACCTTCAAGAAGGAGACTGAAATGACCGACGGGGCTGGAGGCAAGGAACCGGAAGGCGGCGAACGCTATAAACCGGACATATATATATAGGTATTATATGACGTTTATATCGATTTCATAATGAACTATCTCTCTAATTAATGGAAAATTGGGAAATTAAGTAGTTTGAGTTGAAAACGCCGACTAACCGCTAGAATTATCCGTGCTCTAAGGGTCTAAAATGTTATCAGCTATAAAAAGAGATCGCCGGTTCAATTCCAGCGGATTAAACATTTGTCCATGATCTCTTTAATGTCATTTCATTATTTATTTTCAATATCTTCTAAATGTAAAATTTTCCAAAAGCACCATGAGAGATATATCTATTAATTTACTAAAATAGTGTCTGTTTATACAATGACGATAACACAAGAACGAAAGGAAATAATTATTAGCGAACACGGCGTAACAATAACGGGATATACCCTTGAAGCTAATTAGCCATAATAAGAGGCGAATCAAATCCTAATATTCTCAATCGTGATTATGCTACATTTATACAGTAGAGTAGTTTAAATCAAGGCGTCCCGTCCACATGAACTTGATTAATATTTATAAGGTAGAACATGAAGTAATTTCACAATCGGCTGCAGTTTTATATCAGATAATCACTACCTGACTCGAAATGGTGTGTGCAACGTACAATGCATTGACCTTCCTTCTTTAGCTACTAAAAAATGCATTACATTATAATTTAATTTTTTCAAATTTAATCCGATAATAACCAACCGTAACGAATTTACATATCATTATAGCATGAGTATTACACTTTGTTGACAAATCGTTTTAACACCTTATTTAATATATTGCACTATAGATGTACATACATATTTCGATTAGATAGTAAATCGGTGACATCGCTGTATACTAGTATTTTTTCATGTAGATGTAAATGAATCACAAATAACTCAAATAATATATAGTTGAACTAAACACATAGCGAGCATCATATAAATTAACTTCACAGCAGGTTTATTGAGATACTTAAGATTTTTTAAGGAAAACATTAAAGACTAAGAGCTCTAAAGCCGGCCACTCACGTACAGTTGAAACTGTCAGTTAAAACTATACAGTTATAACTGACAGTTTTAACTGTGAACTGAGATGTACACACACGTACAGTTCAATCTTTCAGTTTTACGCATGGAGC
Organism: Altica lythri; assembly: GCA_964028335.1. Lineage (NCBI taxonomy): Eukaryota > Metazoa > Arthropoda > Insecta > Coleoptera > Chrysomelidae > Altica > Altica lythri. The sequence continues at coordinate 7,057,961 of OZ034801.1, read as the reverse complement.
TGGTCGCTCTCGGCTTACTTTTTGCAACTTTGCAAAAAAGAAGGAAGAAGCGTAAACAGTGGTACTTCAGAACACATCTCTCTTTGAAAAGCTAGTGATCAAGAGTTTACATATTCCTCAGCCTGATGATGTTACTAACAATTTCAAGAATGTACCCTATGTCTTCATTGCGGATGTTGCGTTTCCTCTCAGAATGTATATTTTGAAACCATTTAGGCAAGGGCTGTTAGATTCAGTCAAAAAAGAGGTTTTTAACTACCGATTACCTCGAGCAAGACACATTGTCGAAAAGGTTTTTGGGATACTTGCCTCACAGTTTCGTGTCTTTCAGTCCCCAATTAATTTAGAACCTTGAAATGTGGAGAAAGTGGTAATGGCTACTTGTGCTTTACACAATTTTTTGATTGAACATCAATCTAGTACTTACGCACCTATAAACTGTATGTATCAAGAGAATAGTCAAGACGGATTTATTATTTCCAATGGTTGCGGTAGTTCTCAATCGAACATAATTCCACTTCAGCGTTGTCGAGAAAATATTTCTAATGACGCAAACGAAATCAGGAATAATTTTATGAATTACTTTATGAATGATGGCAAAGTCCAATGGCAAAATGTTGTTTTCCTTACCTCTTCAGTTTCACTCTCTAGATTTGTACCTACTTGACGCTCTTGGTGTGTCTTGATCTCCTAAAAGTCAAATAAGCCATAGTACCAAAGTACCGGCTTGTAGATGCTATCTGCTGATGCTCCAGACTTCTTAGATGCCTCTACTTTCTTTTTTTCTTTCCGAAAAGTAGAACTTAGATTATTTTATTTTTTTTGTTAAAACATGTTTCTTTGTTGAACTAGGTTCTAACTCGTACATCTTTTCTATTAGCATCTTTTCTACAGCGATCATGCTATTCACTTGACTCCACTTTCCACAGACATGGTTCAGATTTGTAGATTTCGATGAAATCAACTACCACTTGATCCTGTTTTTTTCGGGACATGGTCACTCTCGCTCGACACAAATTAAACTGAGAACTATACCGTTGAACCCTCACACACGCTCAGTTTATTTAAACCCTTCATTTTTGAAATATGAAATTTTATATTTGTCAATTCAACTGTACAGTTGAGTTCAACTGAAACTAAAATATGCACACACGTAAAGTTTTAACAGTCAGTTATAACTTTACAGTTAAAACTTACAGTTTAAACTTTACGTGAGTGGCCGGCTTCTTAACAATACGAGGTCTATCCCAAAAGTATCCGACCTGCCCTTATTTTTAGGCGCTTGGCTTATTCTTTGTCATCTGGTTGGTGATATCGTTCAGAGTAGTCCCTATTTGATTCAACAACACGCTCATATCGATTATTCTACTTCCCAAAGCAGTCTAGAAAGTCAGTTATGGGAATCGCCTTTGGTGCATTTGTCGCATTGGTTTCAACAGTCTTCTTTTCGTTTTTAGTAAGTCCGTAACCGCCCAGATTTAATAACGCTGATTCTAATAAGATTTAATACGTACCGGATGTAATATGGATTAGATTTAAGAAACCGTCAAAACCCATTTCTCAGTTGGTGATATAAGAAGATAATTTACCTGCAACAAAAAAATAATAATTATTTTTATTACTTATAATCTCAATTTATTAGTTTTTTGTTTTATAATTACTGCTTTGTTATTTTATTCATTATTTTTGATCAATATGTGGCAGTCGTGGTTTACACCAGAAACTGAAAATCAGGATAAAAAGTTTTTAAATGCTAGTGATAATGATCTATTAGTGGAAGTTGATGACAGTGTCGAGAAAAGTGAAAGAAAAGACGTTCCTCCTAAGAAAGGAAAAACAATTAGTATTCTACATTGTGGCAGTTTTGACGGTTCGTTTGAACGAGGATTCCTTCTCTACGCTAAAAACATAAAAAATTGTTTTTTGGATTACCATCAAGATATGGATAGCCTTCTTTTTGAGAAATGGCGTCGACACCTGCTGGTACAATATAGATACTATTACGGCACTGAGCTTTAAAGTGTCATTTAAGATTACTTTGCATCACAGAAACAAAAATTAGGGTAATTTCTTCAGGGACTATATTTATATTTTTACTATGTTCGTTATATCACTAATCATACCAAAAATTCGAGATCTTTTTTGCAGCGTTAACTTTTATTTTTCTTATCCCATCCAAAACTTTTGCATTTTGAAGTAATTTTATCCATAATCCAAATCTTCAAGTAATTTTGTAGACAATACAAAACTTTTCAATTTTCAAAAAGTCTTTCCAAACCACCGAAACATGACGATTGTATTGAAACACTCGAGCTTTTTGAGAAATTTTGAAATTCGGAAGATAAAAGATATATATATATATATATATATATATATATATATATATATATATATATATATATATAAAAAGGATCAATAAGGCCACGAGTAGCAATGGTAACCGCAGACATGCATGTTTCTGGCTCATTAGCCGTCATCAGTGCGGCATAACCAAGTAGAGTATTGCACTTGGCTAGCAAAAGTGTTGGGTACTTGGGAGCAAAGGATGTTGGGGAAACATGTGTAAAGAAACATAAAAACACATGTTTCCCCAACATCCTTTGCTCCCAAGTACCCAACACTTTTGCTAGCCAAGTGCAATACTCTACTTGGTTATGCCGCACTGATGACGGCTAATGAGCCAGAAACATGCATGTCTGCGGTTACCATTGCTACTCGTGGCCTTATTGATCCTTTTTGCGTACATGCCCAATAATTTTTCCCTTTTGTTTATATTAATACGCGTTTTCTTGGCACTTTGTTTATATATATATATATATATATATTATAACATATATGAAAATGTAAATGTATATTATTAATTGTTTATAATTTTGTGTTGTTTATCTGATTATATGTTATATTTAAAATGATGTAAATTTAAAATAATTATATTTAACTTTAAAATTTGATGTGAATTGAATTATTGTTTATAAATTTTTTTATCAACGACTCTATCTCAGGGCAGAATCCAATGTTTTATTTTATTAATTTGATATTGTCTTGAAATTATATGCATAATAACTATTATGTACCAAATGATACCTATGGATGTTTAAATTAAAAAGAAGAAGATCTGTAACCTATCTTCTCGTCAATGTGAGATTCTATGATTACTAATTATGTGAGTAAAATGATATGAAAAGATTAATAAATGGTGGTATTATACATATCAAAAAATTCTTAAAACTAATAAAATATGTGAATAGAGTAAAAGTGAAAATGAGGAAATTAATTGTTCATCCAATTATATATATATAAAACACAAGAAAGTTCTTTATTAAGGTGAATAGTGCAATATTAATACCGTGACTCCAGGATCTATGAATTCTCTCAGCTAGTCTGCTACAGGATTATCAAAAGAAACCATAAACTCGTTCAAGAAAAAGGTCTTCTAACTGCTTAATGAACTCTGCAATGCTGGTATGTACTTATTCCTTCTTTCTATTTAACTCGTACTTGGAAATTCAAGATTACATTCATAGCACCATTTGCTATCACGTTCTCATCTTCTGATTTCTTTTATTTATATAAAAATTAACTTTCTGCTTACCAATATACTTTAGTTTTCTTCTTACAGACGTTTATAATAATATTCAATTACTCAAGATTGATTTATATTGAAATTTTTTTAATAAAAATCGTAAAAAATTACAAGAGCAAATTTAACACGTCTTTTCTCTTTCTGAACAAAAAACAAGAGAGAGTCGTTTAAAATCAACAACTTCCAAAACAAAAATAACAAAAAACAACTATCCTAACAATTCTTATTAGTATCTATCTGATGCCTACTTGATAATAACTTAATTTATGACATCCGTGCACTGGATTAATTTCTATTTACAATTTATCTTATACCTAGGATTCTTATACAAATTTATGTTTTTTATTTATTACTATTAATATTAAAACTTTTCATTTCATTCTTTTAATAAATTTTTTCATTTAAAATTTAAACCATAATAATAACTTTTAAATACTCATATGCATTAGTTAATACAGCATATAATTCTACATTTAATTTATATTTGAACTTATTCTTTGCATAAAAAAAAATATTATTTCTAGCATACTTTCTCAGACAAATTTCTTGTTTTATAGAAAGAAAATTACATGATTCCTTTTATTTATAATTATGAATATATCATGGTACTCCTTATATTTTATTTTTAAATTTATGTTTCCTTTTTTAGGAACGAAGAAAAAATTAAAACAACACTAAAACTAAGGAACTTGAAGAAAATTAATACTATTTATATACAACCTAAACTTTGTATTCTGCCCAGGATCAAGAATATTCCTTTTTTTTAATGAATTTATTAATAACTTAATTTGATCTGTTCTTTAATTTATAACATATAATAGGATAATATCACAATATATATATATATACATATATATATATAAACAAAGTGCCAAGAAAATGCGTATTAATATAAACAAAAGGGGAAAATTATTGGGCATGTACGCAAAAAGGATCAATAAGGCCACGAGCAGGAATGGTAACCGCAGACATGCATGTTTCTGGCTCATTAGTCGTCATCAGTGCGGCATAACCAAGTAGGGTATTGCACTTGGCTAGCAAAAGTGTTGGGTACTTGGGAGCAAAGGATGTTGGGGAAACATGTGTAAAGAAACATAAAAACACAAAAACAACGAAAGCTCACACAGGAGTCCTATCGCCATTTTGTGCTTTCGGCCAGCTGTGCCAATGGGTTTTCGGCTAGCAACCAGCGTCGCAACGTTGGCGAAACGGACTCATTGTGTTTGAGTCGTTCTAAGCCCAGGATATGAAATAAACAAAGTGCCAAGAAAATGCGTATTAATATAAACAAAAGGGGAAAATTATTGGGCATGTACGCAAAAAGGATCAATAAGGCCACGAGCAGGAATGGTACCCGCAGACATGCATGTTTCTGGTTATGCCGCACTGATGACGGCTAATGAGCCAGAAACATGCATGTCTGCGGTTACCATTCCTGCTCGTGGCCTTATTGATCCTTTTTGCGTACATGCCCAATAATTTTCCCCTTTTGTTATATATATATATATATATATATATATATATATATATATATATATATATATATATATATAACAAAGTGCCAAGAAAACGCGTATTAATATAAACAAAAGGGAAAAATTATTGGGCATGTACGCAAAAAGGATCAATAAGGCCACGAGTAGGAATGGTAACCGCAGACATGCATGTTTCTGGCTCATTAGCCGTCATCAGTGCGGCATAACCAAGTAGGGTATTGCACTTGGCTAGCAAAAGTGTTGGGTACTTGGGAGCAAAGGATGTTGGGGAAACATGTGTAAAGAAACATAAAAACACAAAAACAACGAAAGCTCACACAGGAGTCCTATCGCCATTTTGTGCTTTCAGCCAGCTGTGCCAATGGGTTTTCGGCTAGCAACTAGCGTCGCAACGTTGGCGAAACGGACTCATTGTGTTTGAGTCGTTCTAAGCCCAGGATATGAAATAAACAAAGTGCCAAGAAAACGCGTTTTGAGTCCGTTTCGCCAACGTTGCGACGCTAGTTGCTAGCCGAAAACCCATTGGCACAGCTGGCCGAAAGCACAAAATGGCGATAGGACTCCTGTGTGAGCTTTCATTGTTTTTGTGTTTTTATGTTTCTTTACACATGTTTCCCCAACATCCTTTGCTCCCAAGTACCCAACACTTTTGCTAGCCAAGTGCAATACCCTACTTGGTTATGCCGCACTGATGACGGCTAATGAGCCAGAAACATGCATGTCTGCGGTTACCATTCCTACTCGTGGCCTTATTGATCCTTTTTGCGTACATGCCCAATAATTTTTCCCTTTTGTATATATATATATATATATATATATATATATATATATATATATATCGGGATGATCTTTTTGCTAATTTGAAGTAATTTTATTTATAACCCAAAATTTTCCAAACTGCTTTAAAGGAAATGCATGATATATGACGATTTTACTAAAAATCTCAAGCTTTTTGAGACAATTCGACATCTCGAATACTAAAACTGATATGGGGAATTTTTTTCTTACGCAGGACTGAGTTATATCCAATGTAACGCTTCTTTCTGTCGTTTTTGTTACATTCACTTCGATCATCAAAATGTTCTTTACGAGATACCAATACTTTTCCAAAATCAAATTAAGATTAAATTTATCGAGAATAACACGTATCAACACAATTATAATAATTTAAATAAAAAAGGTTTTAACCAGATAGGTGAAGCTCTAAAACGTTTTAATATTACATATCCTGAATATTCAGCATTGAAAAATTCTCGTCTACATATACATATGCATTGAATATTTTATCAAACAAGAGCGCCAGATGGTCCACTTATCACCCTCAATATTCTAATTCTAGATAGTCTTATTAGACAATAAATTGGGGTTTGTAAAGCTAATGTATGATGATGCATCAATGAAAATCATAAGTGTGTTTATAAATAGATTTATTATATTAATAAAAAGGGGTTGGAATCATATTATTTTCATTCCTAGTTTTGCTGTAAATAGTCATGTTGATCGTCTCGACTAAAATGGAAAAAAACTGAGAGTTCGGAAAATTTTAAAGCAAATATATGTGCAGCGAGTTTTTTTTGGGACTTTGTTTAAAATAAATACCATTTATTGCACAACCAAAGAAGAGTTAACTAATAGATCTGATTAAATAGATTATTGAATTTCTCGGGAGTTATATTGGATATCAAAGAAGAACTAATGTGGGAAATACGGAAGAGACCGGAAAGAGTATCGCAGTGATTTATGCACATATGCTAATGGAAGAACCTCTAAGGCGCAATAGCTTGAAAGTATTATGTGAGACATAAGCTAATTGATAGTCAAGATATGTTCACAGGCAAAAATAATTATTTGCCAGCGGTTAATAAATTCCTAGTCTATGTATGGGGACGCTTACAGACTAACCATACGTGAATATAACTGATAATCAGTGGTGGTCCATGAAATAAAACAGCTTGTGTGGGTTTATTTACCGTATTATAAAATATTAACAAGTGTTATTTTCTATTCAGAGTAATTTCGAAAAATTTAGGTATAAAGAAAAATATTACAAATAAACGTCAATTCAATCGCTGAACCGATTTGGGTGAAAATTGGGAGGTAGGAAACGGACATAATAGTTATTTGTGACACAAGGATGGAAAATGACATTTTGCAAGAGCGAGTAAAGTTGTGTAGCCGAGGTGCGTAGCACCGAGGCGAAACAATACGAGCACTTGCAAAACATTTTCCGGACGTGTAACACACACTATTTTTTGGTCCGACTAATTTTTAATATTTTCAAAAATTCTGTTATGTTCAAGACTTGACTGCTTGTGCTACCTGAACTAAGGCCACTGACTAGAAGACAGCCGACAGATATAAGCGCCACATTGGATGTTCATATTATAGTTGTGTTGTTGTGTATTGTGTAATAACTTGTTTAATACTTAATATACCTACGTGTTTAGCTTCAGCAGTTATTAGTGTTTTAATTAACATGTTGCAAACACAACAAGTTCAAAAACTTTTTACTTTGTGACATACAAGATTAGATGTTTATAAAGATGTTCATAAATTGACATAAATGTCAAATTTTAAAATACAAGTTGTGAGAGAAATTAAATGTAAATTAGAATCCTGCTTATCTTTAGAAAAAGTTATAGGTAAGTTTAGTATATTATACGCAGTTTTTAAATAAATTTAATTAAAATTTGTATTATTCATTATGTATTTTTGATGACTTAAAATTTAAACTCATAGCGCCATCTCTTTAAATAATCTAAAAGCTACTTTGCCGGCCTAGGCCGGAAAATGCCATTTTCCGGACGATTTTGAAGTAATTAATAGTATTGTTTCTGGACGGAGGACCAAAAAATACCATTTATTCCGTTTTACCGCATTCCTGTGAAGTCACTATAGAACGTGTTATAACAAAAACGCATCTGACAGAAAAAAATCGCAAATTACAACTAGGAAAATACTTACTAAATTACTATGACGCCACCGTCAGATGGCGCAATTAATATCTCATATTTAGATATTAAACAAACAAGAAATTATTAAACTGACATTAAGGAGAAATATAAGACAGGGCACAAATAAAGTGACTTAGAGTTTGAAGTATCAATTGTCGATTTGACAAAACTTCTCTCTCATTAACGTCATGTAACATGTGCTTAAGGAGGAAGTGAGTGAATGTCATATCTGATGGGATTTGAATTCATTATAACGTTTCGCTTCCTAACCACTTGATCATCCAATAGCTTAAGTGGTTAAAGCGTGCCTGCGTATAAGGCAGTGATGGTGGGTTCGAGTCCCACTGGATGTGACATTTTTTCAATTTCTCCTTAATGTCAGTTTAATAATTTCTTGTTTGTTTAATATCTAAATTTCAAAAATACGTTGAGAGTTATCTCAAAAATAATAGTTTACTAAAAAAAATATCTCATATATCTCACCTTTTACTTAATGAAGTAATATGACACGACCGTAAGGTGGCGCAGTTGACATTTTATATATTTACACGTCATTATAAGGCGTTAATATCTTATATAATTAAATAAACAATCCTTAATAAATTAAGTACAGGGTGTCTCATTATATTCTGACTGTTTTTAAGAGCTTATATCTTCGTAACGGTTCTAGATCATACGATGCGGTTTTTACAGTTAAGTTTAAAATTACCGTAAGTTTTGTTGTGACACATTTATATAAATGGCCTGTAAGGTGGTTCAGTTGATATCTTATATAATTACACGCCATTAAGGTGGCGCAGTTAGTATCAAAAATATTTAAACCGACAATTTTTACCTAGTTAAGTTCCTACTATGACGCCAACGTAAGGTGGCGCAAGTTGGTATCAAATAGGTATATATATTTAATCGAAAAATTACAACATGGTAAAAACGTGGAAACTAAGGAGAAAATATGATAAAAACAACAAAACAAAAAAAAAAGCGAGAGAAAAAGGGTTCAATTTTTAAAAACTACATGGAAACTATCAAATTATTTATAAATTTTCGTTTGACCTATTTTGGTTATTTCGCAGTTAAAGAATAATATTTATTAAACTTCTAAGACATACAATGAATAGGACAATTTATCTGTTGTACATATAAGACAAAAAAACTATTGACAATTAATATAAAGACCTCTAATAGAGTTCTAGGAAAAACATAGTGTACAACAAACAAGAAATAACTAATTTACTACTCGAAAACGATATGAAAGTTTGTATAGTACTCAATATTTCGGAATGGGATAAATGAAGTGGTCCTTTAGCATTCCAAATTAAATACCAACAACCAAACAAACGATAAAATCAGATTTAAGCATATATTTCTAAAGCTTGGTTTTTATCAATGTGGAAATTAAAAATGCTCGAAAAGCTTCTAGTTAATTTAGCCAAACACGTCAATTTTAAAACTATTTTTTTATGAAATAATTTACTATGTCAAACCAACACGAGGAAGTGAATTGTAATTGATAATATCATTTAAATAGATTCAAGTTTCCTTTTTATGTTTTTTTATAAATCTATTTACAATATTTTTTTATAGTATATCAATTAAAATAACTTAAGAATATTCACGACTCGCTCTCCACCACTATCTTTTTCCATAAATTTTACTGAATTTTTGAGCACAACTCTCAAATTTTGTTGATAATAATAATACATTTGCAGCGGATAATATCTATTCTATTCATTTTGTCAGGTAAGTTTCCAGCATATTGCAAATTTCAGAAACTTGGTGCAGGAAAGGAACATAGATAGGTAAGACCGGTAAGACACATCTATACTCAATTTAACTTCATGAAAAGCTTTGTATAAACTTAGATAACAAATAAATTTAAACAATTAATGAGGATGTAATTGTTTGAGATATCAAGGAAAATTTGTAAAATGACTTTGAAAAGCAGTAGGTATTACCTACTTGCAAAATTTTCTTGTTTTAAATCAAATTCCCACGAATTTATTTCACACAACAGACTTAATCTATTTTCTTCCGATTTGATGATTTACAAAAACAATGAATGAATTTGCATAAAAAATAAATACTGTGAGATAAACTGAAGCAAGGTCAAGTTGCTAATATATTTATATTACGTTTTTGATTTATACGATGCCAAAGGGAGCACGGCCTCATAAATTTTAATATTGTATTGGTATGCGATCGATAAGTATACATAAAATATTAGGCTCTTTAAAATTTTACAAACAAAATATAGGTAAATGGTATCAATTGTTACACGACTTTAAAAGAAGATTAGGAGTTGAATATCTAATTTTGGAAACTGCGAAGTGTTTCACATTAATATTCAAGGGCAGTGAAATTTGAGTCATATCCTGGGATACGTTGTTAACAGAAAATTAGTGATTAAAAAAACAATATGAACATTGAAATGAAATCAACAATCTATAAGGCTAGTATACGGTCAGTAATGACGTACGCATCAGAAACCGTCCCATACCTCTAGATATTCTGGAAGAGGACAGAAGATCCACAACGACTTCTTTCACTCAAGATTTGAGAAGTGTAGACGAGTGGGGAAGAAAGAATCTTGTTAATTTCAACGCTTCCAAGACAAAGACATGTTGCCTATCCAACAAGAGGCAAACATGCGACTTATCCATTACCATCAACGATCAGACACTGGTAGCGGGCGACTCTATTACGCTGGTTGGCATAACGATCTCCCAGGACTTACTATTGAACCAACATATTGCATCCATAGCAACTGCAGCAGGAAAGAAATTATGCTTTCTGTTTAGAGCACGGAAATATAATTCTCCATCCAACTTAGCTACTCTTTACAAAGCCCAAATAAGACCTAATCTTGAATACTGCTCGCATATATGGGGTTCGGCGGCTCCTTCAATGCTCGGAGTTCTTGATGCAATACAGAGAAGAGCAGTTCGACTAATAAACGACACCACTATCACGAAAAACCTATCCCCATTATCCCACCGAAGAGCAGTTTCCTTGTTTTACCGATACATAAACGGATTTTGCTCGGAAGAACTCTCTATAATGCCTCCACTTGTCAGACCAGCCAGAGCAACGCGACGTTGCCAACTCCATGCACCCTTATACTGTTCAATGTCTCCAGATTGTGGAACTCCTTACCTTCCCACTCGTCCTAACTTGCAGGCCTTAACAAGATCCGACACAACCAGAACACAGAGAATGTTGGAAACAGCAGAAATAAGAGTCTTCACAAGAATTACAGATAGCACGCTAAGAGATCGAATGATGGGTGAAAATATCAGAAGAATATGCAATGTGCAGGGTATAAATGAATGAACACCAAACAGAAAAAAAAAGAATGGAACAATCACATCAGTAGAATTAATAGCGGACACCAGAGTTGTTAAAATAGCAAGAAACAAATCACAAAGTGGTAGGAGAAGTATAGGCCGAGCGCGAGAGAGATGGAGCGGAGATATTATTTCATAGAGGCATCAACCCGCCAATGAACAAGCAGAAATGCTTATATAAAGGAAGAAGAAGAAGAAGAAAAAACAATAGTTTTGTTTTGCGCGCAAAGGATACAACATGTTCATTCCATACAGATATTTACGTTACTGCTCAGGCGGACACCCTAGTGTATACAGGGGGTAGCTATAAGGGGTAAAAGGTGCTCATTTTTTATGGGATATTGTTGTCATCGATATTATGGATGAAAATTTTCCTTGTCGAGGGTGTTGATAAGTCAATTCAAAATTTCGATGGGTGGACACCTGATTGGATACAAAGGAGATTCTCAAGAATTTTTTACAATGTTCAACAATTTTTCAAGATATCTTTCTGATTTTCAACATGTTTTTAACATTTTTAACAATTTTTTAAGACTGTCAACAATTTTTCACGATTTTTCACAAGAAAATTGTCCGTTTATAGCACTCTTTGTTAATAAGTTTATATATTTGCTAAATAAATAAATAATTAATTTATGTCTAAAATGGTGTCATGAAGTCATTAAGAATTCATTCAACTATTAACCGCAAAATACGTTGATTAAACAATTTAAGAATATTTGTTTTTCGGTATGAATAAATTTACTGTTAACAATGCTTACTACTACTATATACTACGCTATTTATTAGCTGGTCTATTTTTAGACTATTGAAACCGAAACTCGTTAAAAATAGAAATAATAAATGAAATGTTTATCTTTCTACGGTAGTATAATTATTTAAAATTATGAGCAATTCGCGATTTATTTAAATCAATAATTCAAATAATAAAGTATGAGTGAAATATGAAAAATTGTTAAATTGTTTAATATTAATAAAACGGTCTAAAAATAATATAAATAATTTGTTATGTTTGTTTAAATATTTTTATATTTTAATACAGTTTTATTCGCTGATCTCCAGGTTGTATGACTGAAAATAAAGATGATGCTAACTATCTACTTCTCCTTCTCCTTCTGCTTCTTCTTCTTCTTCTTCTTGCTCTTTGACTAGAGCTGTGCTTTTTTTATTTTAGCTATTAGTGTCTTATAATTAAAAAACAAAATGGTGGACCTGCATAAACGCAAGAGAAACCAAAACAATGTTTTTTCATTTCGTCTGTTTGTCTATGTGGCTGTATGTTTGTTAACGGTAATCTCGGAAAAGGTTTATCCAATTTGGATGCAGTTTTCATGAATACATTGTGATGGCTTCACTTAACATTTAATGTTTTTTTTTTCATTTCAATTAGTTAATAAGTAAATAAGTTATGTCAATCACGTAATATGTACCAAGTAAAATAAAGCTATAATTAATCATATTAAATAGGGTTCAGGAAGAGCGTCAATCGAACGGAACACGGCTCGGGTACCCAAAGTGCGGGAGGCACCCGGAAAATTCGATGAACGAATAGAATGTACAAATCTTTCTCCGCTTATTGCAGAAATCTAAAATTAATAGTTTTAATATGCGATGGTCGTAAGATTAGACAATATTCTCATCTAAATTTTGACGCGAACGATGTCGCGGGTAAAAGCTAAATAAATAAATAAACAGACTTCATAGCGTCTGACTTTATAAACTAAGTATATAATTTATAAATTCAGAAGACTTTTAATGATAATCGAACCGCTGTGTATAGTCGAGGCAATGAAGCATTTTAATGGGAAATCTTTTAGGATAGGACGGATCGGAATGCGGTTTTTTGCATTTGCTTTCAAAAATTATTTATACAATTCCTACCTACTTTCTACTTAGTACAAACCGTAAGTTGCATTGCTGCAGTCAAAAAGGCTTTCAAAAAATGCATTTTTTGAAATATTTTTTGGCAAATTTAATAACTTTGTAAATAAAAGTCAGAATTGGCCCAAGTTAGGTAACCAGGGGGTTTTGAGGTCGCTGATCACGATTATGATGTGTAAATTGACCCCCCGAACACCTGGAGCTCAGGAACGTCGACGAACGTCATCTCCGGGGGACTATCCCGAACTTCATGCGAGGAAGGAGAGAAAATCGAGACCACGTGGTTTTTTGGGTCGCTGAATTCAAATATGGCTCCAGCGAACACCCCACGGACACCTCGTGCGCCCTAACCTGGATGCGGACGTCATCTTCAAGAATTTTCCTGGAAATAGCGACAAAAACGAACCGAAAATCATTATGGGGGCATTTTGTGTGCGCTGAATCCGAATTTCATGTGAAAAACGACCCCCCGAACACCTGGTGCGCCCTAACCTGGCTCTGAAAGTCATCCCCGAGGTTTTCCCAGACACAACTGAAAAAGAGGAACCGACAATCTTTACTGGGGGTTTCTTGGGGCGCTGAAGTCAAATATGGCACCGGCGAACACCCCACGGACACCTGGTGCGCCCTAACCTGGCTCTGGACGTCATCACCGAAGTTTTTCCAGACACAAGTGAAAATGACGAACCCAAAATTGTTAGGGGCGTTTTTTGGGTAGCTAAATTAAAATTTTACGCCGAACATGCCCTCCCAACACCTGGAGCACCACATGAATGTCAACTAAACCTGATATTTTAGAGACTGACGTCAATGTACTGCAATAACTGTATGGAATTGTTGATTCTAGTTAAAATATGTATGGAGGAAAGGAAGAGAATGAATAGAAAGTCAAAGTTTATGTAATTGATATTTCAAAACTCTTTATTGAACTCAAATTAAATAACACTATTTGTAATAAATAAACAGGGAACAGCTTTGAAAATATGTGTTTACAAAGCTATTTTAAACAAAGTTATGGTAGTTTTTATTTGGCGTAGTGGCAACACTATTCTACACAACTGTCACTTGTCACCGCTGACGTTTTACAGTCCGCAGTTGAGTTACGAGGAGTGTTTACTTTCGAGTTTACATTCTAAACTTTTTTAAGGGAGAGTTACACATGAATGAATGTATGAAATTATGAGACGATTTTCGGTTCGTATTGTCTCGTGAAAAACATCAAGGATGGTTCAGCGCCAGGTTAGGGCGCACCAATTGTCCGTGGGGTATTCGCCAATGTCATATTTGAATTCAGCGCCCCAAGAAACCTCACGTAACGATTGCCGGTTCGTCTTTTTTACTTGTGCCTGGAAAAACTTCGGTGATCACGTCCAGAGCCAGGTTAGGGCGCAGCAGGTGTCCGTGGGGTGTTCGCCGGTGCCATATTTGACTTCAGCGCCCCAATAAACTCCCAGTAACGATTGTCGGTTCCTATTTTTCAGTTGTGTCTGGGAAAACTTCGGGGATGACTTTCAGAGCCAGGTAAGGGCGCACCAGGTGTTCGGGGGGTCGTTTTTCACATGAAATTCGGATTCAGCGCACACAAAATGCCCCCATAATGATTTTCGGTTCGCTTTTGTCGCTATATTCAGGAAAATTCTTGAAGATGACGTCCGCGTCCAGGTTAGGGCGCACCAGGTGTCCGTGGGGTGTTCGCTGGAGCCATATTTGAATTCAGCGACCCAAAAAACCACGTGGTCTTGATTTTCTCTCCTTCCTCGCATGAAGTTCGGGATAGTCCCCCGGAGATGACGTTCGTCGACGTTCCTGAGCTCCAGGTGTTCGGGGTGTCAATTTACACATCATAATCATGATCAGCGACCTCAAAACCTCCTGGTTACCTAACTTGGGCCAATTCTGACTCTTATTTACAAAGTTATTAAATTTGCCAAAAAATCTCTTAAAAAATGCATTTTTTGAAAGCATTTTTGGCTGCAGCAATGCAACTTCCGGTTTGTACTAAGTAGAAAGTAGGTAGGAATGGCATAAATAATTTTTGAAAGCAAATGCAAAAAACCGCATTCCGATCCGTCCTATATTTGACGTTTTTAGTGCTTCATTGTCTCGACTAGTAGGCATGTTTATGAATGCTTGTTGTAAAGTATACTTGTTGCGTTACTTTTTCACATTTTTTAGTCTATACGTTTATATTGTGGAATACAGATCATAACTTTTTTGTACTATTTTTGATCGGTTCAAATTTTTAAATCAGTTTATATTATTCTCATTTGTGTCTTTTTAGCATCTTTTAATTCCAAAAGGTTATGGGCCCAGGTATGTCTCATAATTAATTACCATCAGGAGCAAATCGAAGCAACTCCTGGAAAAAAACAAAATGATAAGGCTTTGTCAACTTTAGCCTTACTCAATGTGCTCTGTTTATTCTAGCCAATAGTGACGTTCCTACATCGTCGGGTGGGTCTTCTTGTGTTTGACCTTTCGGTTTTTTTTTCCATTTTAATAGTTCTGGGTCCACTCTTTCTACGTTGTCATTACAACATCTTCTTATTCTTATTTATCTGACAATGGCTTGTGTGCCGAGTTCCTTTTTGATAGAATCCCTTTTTATTATGTTCTTAGTGTAAGACCTCTGATGTTTTTAGATCATTTCTGCTGTGTGAAGCATTATTTTTCTTGTATAATTGTAGAAATGAATAATTAAAAAAATAAAATAGTGTATTGGTACTTATACAAAAGCATATAAATAGTAGTTATATTGTGTTATAAACGATTATGTAAGATATATCTCTTGGGATTTTTGTTAGAACGTTGTCGCGTAGAGGCAAAGGTTGCGGGTTCGAGTCCTGCTGGATGAACAATTTTGTTAATTTCTCATTGTCATTTCAAATATTCTTGTTTGTGTACTTTCTAAAATTTCAAACTAAAACTTGTTGTTTGTCATCATGTTTCTCTCTTTTTTTAATTATCATTATATCATTTTTCTAAAATTTTCTGAACAAAATATCGAAAAAACTGTGAAAGTAAACAACTAAGGTGATTTGTGTTCAAATTCAATTTTACTAGGTAAAACTGATTCGTTTTACCTGTTCGGATCACTCGGTGTGTTTAGTCGTTATTTTAGTTTTTCGTAGTTTACTTATCTCAGTTGCTGTTTGTGTAACCTGCTGTTGGTAAACTAGTTAAACTAAAAAAGTGTAAGATAAAAATATTTGAAAATAAAAACGATAGGTAAAACTGAGTCCTGTACTGTGCCCTTGCATTTTCTGAGAAAACTAGTAATCGTTTGGAACTAAAATATATTTAGATAACCGATAGCTTATCTCTGCCCTGTCTTTCTGTTTATTTTCGATGTGGTCTAAACATATTACTTTATTGTAACACCAGATAAAAATTATTAAATATTGATATTGTGTCACCATTATTAGTGTTAGTATTTACAAGTAATTTTTCCGTGAAAAAAGGTACGTGTTACATGACCGGTCAACAACATCGATATAATTTTCTGGAAAAACTTTTTATTGTCTGTATCCTCGTAATCGTAATGAATTCTCGAAGAGTAGAAAGAAAGAGAAATCAAAGGCACCGGCTTACGGTTATTTATTTATTTATTTATTTCTATACATTAATAGAAACTTTTTTACATTGCAGAGAAAACGTACGTTTGATTTTGTAACCTTATGCATTAATTAATAAATTACATATAAATAGTTTTTTATTTCCATACAAATTTTATCAGACAGAAATTTGAAACTAAATTTAAATATAGTTTTACTGTAATCTGGGAATTATACTTCACATCAGTACTCTGTGAATTTAACTTTCACCGCCTGATTCGAGTGACCACTGTGCAATAGGAATAAATTTATCAGTTGCTCGCCGACACTTACTGGACGTATAGCGTATACCTAGCGTACCTATATTTGTTTGCAAAGGGTTTATTAAATAAAAAACTTTCCACTCAGAAATTTTATTTTTTACATTAAAGAGCTAAGTTTTCAGCAGATACTTTGTCACAGAACCTTAATTTTTAGCTTAATGAAAGTATTTTTTTTTTTCGCAAAAACGTTATTTTGCACCAAAAACTATCCTTTTTATAACTGAGTTAAAAAAGAAGGTTCTCAGTTTGACCATGTATGCATGACGTAAAAATTAATGAAAACCTAACATCCAACAAAATAACCATTCAAAGGGTAGAGTAAAACAAGGTGACAGAATTTCTCCAAATTGTTCACTTTGACACTGGATGACGTTTTCAAGCAACTTGACTGGGAGCAAAAAGGTTTAAATATTCATGATCGGTACCTGAGCCATCTCCGCTTCGCGGATAACCAACATTCTTACTTCGGAAGAAACGCAAATCACTGTCGGAGAGGAAATGATAGAAAGGAAAGAAGAATATATTTACTTAGACCACTTATTTAAATTGGAAAATAAAACAAACAACCGGAAATAAACCGAAGAGTCCGCATATCATGGGCTGCCGTTGACAAACTAACAAAATATCCTCAGTAACACTAACATTCCCATCAATCAAAAAACAAGGTTTTTAATTCTTTCATCCTCCCAGTGATGACTTATGGTCTGGAGACAACTATGACTATAAAAGCCATCAACAAACTTAGAACCCGACAGCGCTCAATATAAAGAAATAACCTTGAAAGAATACATCAGCAAAGATGAAATACGCAGACCAACCAAAGTTGAAGACATAATATGACGCGGCGCTTACTTCAAATTGAGCTGGTAGGACATGTTGTTAGGCAAGAGGATGCAAGCTGGGCCAAACACATTACGCAGTGGCTACCTTAATTGAATAAAATAATTGTGGGTCGACTCCCCAAGATGTGGTTGGACGATATCAAAAAAACGGTAGGAAGATATTGGCATCAAGTAGCAAAAGACGCGATAGAATGGAAACGTCAAGCGGAGGCTTACGTCCAGGAGTGGACAGTTAAGGGCTGTTGAAAGAAATGAAGAAAAACTATGTATGTATGTATGTTTGTGCGCGATTATCTCACGTTTGGATGAACCAATTTTCATGCGGTTTTTAGCATAGTATTTGTCAGACTTACGAGAAGGTTTTAGGTATATTAACAGACGCGATTTTGACGTGGTTTTCAGAAAAGTATTTTATGCACTTAGAAGAAGGTTTTAGTATGTTAACCAACTTTAAAATATGAATGTTCTTCTTTTTAACCGACTTCAAAAAAAAGGAGGTTAGGTATTAGTTTGACCTGTATTTATATGTGTGCTATGGTTTTCAGAAATTATCAGTTTACGACAGCTGGGACATATCTTCGCACTGGCTCCTAATCTGTGTGGATAGCTCCTCTTGTTCTTCTTGTTGGTTTGCCATTCGTTGCAACAGCTGGGAATGTTGTTGCAATTTTTCTTCTTGCAGCCGGGAAAGTTGTTGCGATAGTTCAGAATTTGCTTTTTGAACTGGGTCTTCAAACTCCACAGCGTCAGGGTCCAGATTATTATTTAGGTAGTATTCACGGAGCCTATACGGATTGGCTCTCAGTAGTTTCCAATTCTAATTCTTCGAGCTCTCTTCTAAACTCAGCCACCAATAGTTCATTTCAGGTATTCTTGTATCTTCACTCCACACCTTACACCAATTTGAAACACTTATGGGGACTTTAAAACAATTTATTTACAAAATTGTATAAGATACACAGAACTCAGCTGGAGAACGTCTAAACTAAATTACAATAACAATGAACTATTCGAATCATTTGAACTCCCCTTTACTGCCCATACACCCCCTTATATACAACAAATGAACATTTTAGAACTTGTTAGATACATGATTTAATCTAGTCAGTATGTCTAGACATTTCTAGAATAACCTAAAAACAGTCTTTCAAGTCAAGGTCCTTTCCTTATTCGGTTACCCCGTTAAAATATATTTATTAATGAAAGCTCTCTAATGTAGGATGTTGTTGGTCGAATTTGACAACACCCTGTATATACTTTACTGAAATACAATATACTATTTAACAAAGAAACAAAATATTTCTAAATCCGGATATGTAATATTGTTTAATTAGATATTTATGATAAAAATCCTATAATAAATAACTGGCAGACACCTGCAATGTAATGTTAAATATACGATAACGGTAATGAAATACATATTTGTGCAACTAGAATCGTGCGATTTTTTTTTTGATTACAGAATCTAATCAACTAGGAATATTACTTTGATAAACTGGGTACGTAATTAAGTAAATATGAATTTCACACATAAATATCATATCTACATCGCAGATAATTTCCGTAATTGCCATGAAATAAACACATAAACGACTGAGTAAAAATTTATACAGTGTGTTTTGGGTTTAATAATAGGAAATATGTGGAAGATTAAAATAATTATAATTTTTTTATACATAAACTCCTTTAGATTTACGCACGTATCTTTTTTTATAAAAGTAGAAAAAGCGATACATTCCTGGACGTCAATGTAAATTGTTGGTCGAGGCCAACAAACATTGAAGTCCGGGAATATGCTTTTACTACGATACACATACTATTTATTCTGAAATCGCATTAAATACAATCGTAAATTAAGATAGTTTTATATATGCATTACTGTTTTTGATTATCATCTTATTTTGTATGAAACGGTTTTGTTGACATTTGTTTGTTTATTATTGTTTATTAGTGTCACAAAAGTGTCAGTTCGGTTAGATACATATTGCTTAAATTTTTTTAAATTACATTTAAAATGGACGTGACAATAATGTCCAGAGGTGCAAAACGCCTCCAGAGTTACTAAACCCCGCTACTAATGTGGTTTTAAATGTATTGCCAAATAAATCCAAGGCAAAATATGGATTATTCCCGTACAGTACGGACTAAACTAAAATACGAGAATAGAGTATTTTGTGGCTCGAATTTGATCCGAGAAACTAGACATATCCAAGCGATTTCAGAAAAACAGTTTTTAATACTTTGTATGAAAACACAACGGAATTTGGTTGTGCACCGTAAACTTCTACTAACATTGAAATAAGGCTTGAACAAGTCAAGAAGTAAACTTAAACAAGTCCAACCAGATATTTATTTGATCCAGTATCCGTAATTTAAATTACATAACTACACATGAACGCATTGGATTAAATATAATATTTCATGTTAGATACGTTAATGTTAAACAACAAGGAATTATTGTACTTTGAGCTTTGTGTTGAACTTGGTGATAATTAATGTGTATTACAAATGTTTGGGCCCTTTCTGCAAACCATATAATGCAGTCCGCCAGCAAACCGCTAAGCAGCTTTAGGCATAAATTGCATGTATTTCAAATACAACTCGCCACCTGCCCTGTCTGTACAATTATTTATTACACTGACCTACTGAATTTGATGTAGTGGTTATTCGACTTATTTTAATAGAGTAAACCTAAATCTGTTTTTTTCTGATATACCTTTTTAAATAGTCCTTTGATTAATAAACAGAATTATACATACACCCATTAAAAAAATCTAGTATGAAACGTTCCAGGTTCGAATGAATGCTAGTTGCCATGTTTAACTTAGAAAGAATTATCATTGTTATATTAACGCGCAATACAAAGAGATACTATCGTAGACAAAAGATTATATATATACAGTATATACACAATCACTTCAAACATGGTCTGGAATTGTCTAGGCAAAATAAATTATCTAAAAAAAATAAAATTGCTACCCTCTTATGGGTTCTAGGACACATAGGAATAGAAGGAAAAGAAATAACAAATAAGCTGGCAAAAAAGGAGCGCTGAAACCCCAAACTTGGGACTAGAACCATCCTCTCCATTCAGCAGTAGTGTCTTCGAAAAATTCAAATACTGGAATAATCTAGAAAGACTAAAACAATCGAAGACCTTCCTGGGAAACTATAACCAGAAGAGATCTTTCAGCTGTCTAAACCTTCGTAATAAGAACCTTCGTATTATAACGGGAATATTAACCGGGCAATTCCGATTAAGAGGACACATGAAGAAACTAGGATTGGTAGATGCAGCAAACTGAAGATTCTGTGAGGTAGAGGATGAAACCTCAATACACAGACTCTCAGAATGCATTGCATTGCGTAATGCTAGGGTCAGATACCTAGGGTCATACGAAATAGAAGAAAAAGACGTGCTTAACTTGAAAGCCATATCCTAAACTTTCTAAGAAGGATGGGATTAGAAGAGCTGCTATAAGTCTGCAAGAAAAGGGAGACACAATAGATCTTATAGGTCGCAGGTGTATCTGTCACCCCTAATTTTGCATACAAATACATACATACATACTACATACATACATACATACATACATACATACATGTAAAATAGTATTCGATACTTTACTTAAATCCGTCTCTTACGTTTCGTTACTTAGCACCGAATAAACGTAATACTTATTTATTCGAATCATTCGTGTAATTCGTTACACTCGTTGCCAGAGGCAAAAGAATAATTGTCCTGTATCTTTCTTGCGTTCGTCTCTTTGTTAAAAAAAAAAATACGAAAAGGTGACAAGCGACAAGTGTTTAGTGCATTTTAATATTTTATTATAAAGTTTACTCGTTTCGTTAACTGTTTACAGCGTAGAAAATACTTTTTAAATTTCTGATAGACATAGCATAACCTCTTCCTCTCACATAAACCAGTCTCGGAAAGTTGCCTCTAGTAGTATACGCTCGAAGATATAAAAGGTAAATATACAAAACTACATACTGCTTTTCAAATTAAAGCATATATGTAAATGATTTGTAAATCATGACTTATAGTATGAGGTTGGTTAATAAGTGGTTAAAGCTATGGGTCCTTGGCAAAGGTTTCTGTGGTTCCCTTCGTCCTTGCCAAATGGATGGGCTCCATGACAGAAGAGACACGCCACAGCACCAATCTCCCAACCTCACATGGGTTACACTGCAACATAACACCTACACTCACACCAAAGAAAGAAGACTGTTTAGGTACGTTCAAGCGCCATGGATGGAGAGAAGACTCAAGAGCAATCCAACCTGCTGCAAAGGGAAATGCAAATAGGAAGATTTGTGAGAGCGGGCCCGTCGACAGATACTAACACCATCCAAGCACTCCCATTCATTCTCTGAAAAACAGGGTCCTCTTACTTACCATACTCCTATAAATTATCCATTTTACCTACCAATCTCTATATTCTTTAGCCTTCAGCAGTCAAAGTTGTAGCTTTGCAAGCAAGATAGCTCTTTCTAGTTCCATTCCAGCGTAAGTGAACACTATCTCTCAGGAATCCACAGTAAGATAAATTATTGTGCATGTAAACTTGGGAGTTCTATGAGTTTTTTACAAATGTATAACCGTCATAAGTCACACATCCAAATTGGGTTGTAAAAACGCAAATAAACTGAAAACACCAATCCAAGAGCACATAAAAAAATAAAGAATGTTCCTATTTTACAAATAAATTTATTAGTAATTCTATTGTGCTCATAACAATGTCAACTTCAACGTTTTATTATTTTACAACATTAGTTCATTAACACATTTAATTGCAAGACCTTCAATGCACATTTTACTTTGACATGCAATTAGTTGGCAATAAAGATACACTCACGGTAAAGATGTTTGTATATAATGATCTGTACAAATAAATGTATAAATCGAAGACTAGGTTTAGATATGAAATAACTAATCGCCATTATAGTATCGCTTAAGAAGTTAATTAACTTAGATGAAGGTTTGATTAAGTAAAAATAATGAGAAAAGAAAATTTATAGTTTTATACTATGACGTAAATTTTGGTTTACGATAAGAAATTTTTGCTAATTGAAGCACTCGCCTACGGTTTGTGTAACTGTATTTTATACTCATGTAATAAATAAATAAGCCTTTGAGTGGGTCAAAACATCAAAAGTTCATAGAAACTCTGATGAAAACCGAAATAGTGACTAATCACAAATCTCCACTGAAAACAAAACACTGTAGTAAAAATTGATGAAATAACACCAGAAGAAGTGGCGATTAAAAAGGAGATAAGGCAATAAAGCGTATATCACAGCTTTAATTTAATATTGGTTGTTGTAGGTATTGAATGTGGAGTTAAGATTAACAAAAAAAAGATCAATTACGCAGACTATGTGATATTGGCGGAAAATGCGCAGAAATTCTCTATGCTGGACTATCTGCTCTCTTATCTGCTTCAGGAGATTTGCCTCTGTTGTTATCGGGATAGTTACTCCAGGGAAGAATTTTCCTCAATTTTCAATAGTAGTCGAAACCAGGGTTCCAATCTGTTCGGTTTTCTCCACAAAAAGGGCGGAAATTTGGTGTTGCTTCAAAAAAATATTAAACTCTAACGTGGACCCTCCTTACAGATATGGACTGACCTTGTATTAAAAAAGAGGTATCACCCAGCGATCGGATAATAAAAATGATCTAAAAATTCTGATCGCCGCGCGAAAGAAGGACTAACACCAGTAGCGGTACAATTTATAATTACGGCGATTACATTAAAATAAATCTCACCAAATATAGGCCCGGAAACAATAGTCTGGTGAATTCTATTACTAAAACGATCCGATAGATCGTTACAATAGTACAGAAAGTACATCCAAACTGAGAACTTTTAAAAGGAGACGGTGTCATACGACGAGGAAATAAATAAATTGTCATATATATGCTTAAAGAGTAATTCAGAAGTGGTCGAATGATTAAAGGCGGTACCGGCTATAAGTAGTGACCACAAATTCGAAGACTGCCGGACGTGGCATTCTTTTATTTCTTTTTAATGTCATTTCTTGTTTGTATACTTTTTAAATTTGAAAACAGTATATATTTATATTTTTATAATCCAATCTGTAAACCGCTGTCTATTTGCAGTGAATAAGCTCATAAAATCAAAAAATCTCACAAAAAGTTCAAACATCAAAATCTATAAATCCATTGTCAGACCTGTAATAACATACGGATGCGAAACGTGGACCATGACCAAAGCAAACGAAGAAAAGCTCAGACGCTTTGAACGAAAAATACTTAGAAAAATTTTCGGACCTCACCATGACATCACCACAAACCAGTATAAGACCAGAACCAATATCGAATTAAAAGCACTCTACAACGACGCCGATATTGTCCAAGAAATTAAATCACAGCGACTAAGATGGACAGGCCACGTGCACAGACTGCATAACGAAAGACTTGTAAAACTGGTATGGGAGGAGATTCCCACAGGCAAAAGACCACTCGGACGTCCCAGAATACGATGAAGAGATAACATCCAAGCAGATCTCCGGAAAATGAACATTCCATTTGACCCTAGGTTGATGGAAGACCGAACAAATTGGAAAAAAGTTGTACAGTCAGCCAAGACCCACCCAGGGTTGTAGCGCTACGTGATCATGATGATCATGATGATGAAACATACCTAAATATAAAAGAACAAATTTTGTAGTTTCGAATCCTTTCATAACGTTTATGTTATGGTATCTTTTTTTGTTAATTTACGTACAAAAATCTGATTAAGAAAACAGTAATCGCTATGCTAAAAAGGTTGGTTTCATATTCAGTTTTTTAAATTCCCAACGTTCTTGTATATTTTATTTCAGTTTAAATGTCAGTTATTACTAATAAACTTTGTATCAAACGTGTTTTCCAAAGTGACTAGTTAAGGAAATTTGAAATTTTCCCGTCATATTTTTTGCAAATTCATTTTACACAGAAACACATCAACCATTAGTTCAAATTGGATAACCAGAATTTTTTAATATATGTATATATATATATATATATATACATACTTTGGAGTAAACCTAATTTGTACAATTTATTTTCCAAGTAACAAATTATTGAAATGAAAATTGCGTTACTAATTATATTAATTTTTTTATACAATGAAAAATCTAATTAAATATGTTAATTTATAATATAAGGAAATCTATGGAAATGTTTGTAATAATTGTATTCTGACGTTATGGACATTTTTTTTATCTTTAACCATCGTATTTCTGAACCGATTTACAAGAATTACAATTAACAATTGACATGTGTTAGATACAGACGTCATACTGTCAATTGTCAGTGTTTAGCATAGATAAACCATATAATAATTTAGGAAAATGTATACTTATATATGAGAAAATTCAATTTTTGTTGACAGGTCACAGACACACTCTAACACATTGTCAATTGTCACCTAATATTGGTAAACTAATTCTAGGATAGTAAACAGTTACAAAACAGGGTTATCACATTACAGCCAAGATGTAACATATAGAAAAGATACGTATTTTGATGACAAGTGTCATTTGATATTAGCCACACTAACTTAATGCCAGTTGTAATAAATTAGCAAGATAGATATGACAAAATACTATTTTGTGACCAGTGACATTTGTTATATTAGTATATTACGTATCAAGAGTGGTAAGTAGGACATTACGTACGAGTGGAAAAGTTACGCACGAAGCAGCGTAGCGGCGAGTGCGTAATTACACGAGTACGTAATACCTCTTACCACTCGAGTTACTTACTATTCTTTATCTACGACTCAATATTTTAATTTTAATTCTAAATACTTGATATATCTAAAAAAATATATGATGTACTGTTATCTACTCCTTTGACAGTAAATGTCATTTATACTCATTTTCACCATGCAGGGTAAGTAAGCTATAACGAACAGTTGTGCGTAATGAAACGTCATTCCAACATAAGGATGTTTATGTTCTTTCGAGATAAAAATATTATCGCCGTTTATACTTTGAAAGTTCATGTAATGTACCTATAGTTTAAACCTATTTTCTCAACTTTTCCAGACACTTCAATTCACGTTGTTCTATTTGTGTTTTCATCGTTACTCCCAATCATTTCCGATTACAAGCACCAGAACGTTCATATGCAATTAGTTTCCATTCCGTCCGCCAAGCGGCAGGCTATGCAATATTTACGTTGCCGGAAGCTGATGCACTAATCTGCATTCCAGTTAATTGACTAGGCTGATGAGTTTGAACATGCATAGCACGTCGAAAAGACTATTAGTTTTTCATTGGTGCCCAAGAACAAATCTTTGGAAAGTATTCTATGCACTGCAAGATTATTTCGTTAAAAAAATAATCCGATAATGTGATGGTCGATTTCTTTAATCGAGGAATCTAAAAACTTGAATTGCCTTAAAAACTTGTCAAATTTATAAAATTTTGGCAAAGCAGTATAATGGTAAATTCACGATAGTTACAAATTCACAAACAATTAAACGAATAAGTAAAACTGAACTTTTTATGGTGGTAAGTTAAGAGTTGAAGTTTGGCAAGTTTTGGTTTAGTCACTACGATTAACTTTTAAGTGATTACAAAAAGTGGCAAAACGATGTTTTGGGACAAACTTTTGTTTTTTCAATCTTTTGCATATGCTCAAACCAATGTCAAAACAGTTATTCCAGTCTGAATTGGTTTTCTCAAAAACTTGGTTCTGAAAGGTTTCAACAGGTTTTATAGGTGATGAAAATCAGTGTCCATCCATTTTTTGTTTGACATAGGGAAAAGTCCTAAGGCGATAATAGGGTAATAAGAAATTAATTTCATTTTTTTTTCTTTAAATAATCAGATGTTGGAAGTGCTATGTAAGAGCTGGTATTGTAATGATGAAGAATAATGCAATGTTGTTGGCTTGTTTTATTTCTTTAACACATTTTTTCAATATTGTAGCATACCGGTCAGTGTTAAATTTTCTTCGATCTTTCAAAGAAATGGTAACATATAAAAGAAAACCAAAGAAACAAGCAATTAATTTTTAGGTAGTGTTCGAGAGCGAACTATTTTTCTAAAATTCGGTTCCTCTTGAAATACCCTAACAGCTCCCGGCCGTTCGAAGATATCCACGTTTGTTGTATACAGATGTTAAATTTTTTGAGCGTTACCTAAGAGCTTTGTGTGTGTAAACCATATGGAAAACAAGTTAAAATGGTGTCGTGGGACACCAGGTAGGAACTAAGTTCCTTCGGCTAATGTAGAATCGACACATAACACTACTCGCTTGTGTATACGACTGTAACGCTTGCGCACGTCTCATTTAACGGTCAATATAACAAAATCAGTGAAATCTTGGCGTTAAGAAAGAAGCTTCTTTAAAATTCAAGGTGAGCTTTAAAGAGTAATGTATACATTTATTTTTTCTCACCTTTCCTAACTACTTTCAACTATCAAGATTTTTAAAAATTATATCTCATATTACTTTAACAAAAAAAGGTAAAAGTTAAGAGATATATACAAATAAAAATGCATCGGCCGGAAATCTACCAATGAACCACCGATAATACGTACAAAGACTTCCAGAATGTGTTTGATGCACGTCGCATTTAAAGGTTTTTTCGTTACGGTTTTTACTATTACATTTTTTTCAGTTCAGTCACGCAGCAAAATCCCTATCTCATCCAAGCCTGCCGTAAGGAACTTAGTTCCAATATATTTTTCAAACAGAAATGTTCATTTAGAATTAAATGCAATGAGTCTACCAAACTGCACCAAACTGTTATCTACCGATACATCACATGTCGATCTTTTTTAAGCATCTTGCATACAGCATCGATATTTTTTGGAACTACACCCGATTTTGATCGACTTTCACGAAATCCATGACTTAAGGACGCAATAAGAGAGGAAATTCTGCAAATCAATTGTAAAAAGTCTCTTCAGATGATGCTTCGTTAACGAAAGTTCCACGAAGCGATTCTATGCATTCTTGTCACGTAAGATCTTTCTTAAAATCATAAACATTGAACGAAAACCTTCGTGATTTCCATTTTTTCACACAATTGCCTTTTTAAAACACTTAATGTCAATTTCTAAGCTACCGCTGATTCCAGGATAAAAAGGAGAAAATCTTGATAACACATTGTAGTAGTGCCATCTATTGTAAATTTTATTAATAATGTAATAAACTTCACAAGTCAGTAAACCTGATTCATTTACAAAAACTCTATCGATACTAAAAAAAATGAAGAAAGTAATTCCAAATGTTACAAGGCTAAGAAATAAGAGGTTTGTTTAGAAACAAACGAGATTTTTGAATTTTGCGGGCTACGTACAATTGATTCTCGTAAAAAATTTTTTCCTTATGTCCCTAATATATGTTGACAATATCAGCCATTTTGCATTGTTAGTTTGTATTTCATAGACAGAATGGTTGGACGTGTTTCGGTAAAGTCTTCGATTTTCTACGATCAAACAAAATCAATCAAAGAATATGCATTAAAGTTTGCGTTAAAAATGAAATAAAGTTTGCTAATACATTCAAAATATTGACTGTGGCATTTGGTGAATCTACTATGATCGAACCAAGAGTGTATGAATGGTATAAATGCTTCAAAGAAGGCCAAGAAGACATTGATGACAATGATCGCTCTGGACGCCCGACTACGTTAACAACTGATGAAAACGTCGAATCAATGAAGCAAATGGTTTTGGAAAATCGTCGAATTACTATTAGGAAAGTTGCTCAGGGTGTAGGCATATCAACTGCATTTGTATAGGATGTTTTGGGCATGAAACGTGTGGCAGCGAAGATTGTTTCAAAATTGCTCAAGTTTGACCAATAACAACACTCAGGAGCTACTTAATACCGTCAATAACGATCCAGATTTTCTCAAAAGGATCATAACTGGTGACGAAATATGGGTATAGAGCTATGACATCGAAACCAAATCCAAATCATCCCAATGGAAGCGGCCAGAGGAGCGAAGACCGAAAAAAGCATTTCAAGTTCGGTCGAATGTGAAGGTTTTGCTCACTGTTTTCTTTGATTACAATGGCGTAGTTCATCATGAGTTCTTGTCACAAGGTTGTACGGTCAATAGGGAATATTACGAGACAAAGCAATATGATATAAACGCAAAGATTTGTGGAAAGACCAGTCATAGATTTTGCAACATAATAATGCACCGACACATTCATCACTACTTGTTCGTGAGTTTTTGGCCAAATACAACACCGTTATCATGCCTCAAATCACCGTATTCTCCGGACTAGGTTGGCTGCGACTTTGAGGAGATAAAGGCAGCGTCGAAGAAAGAGCTGATGACGGCCATATTCAAAATCGAGTTCGCTTCGAAGGTTGGAAGAATCGCTGGCACAAGTGTGTTATATATGAGGGGAATTATTTAAAAGGCGACAAAATAGATACTGATGAAGCAATAAAGATTTTATGAGTTACTCAAATATTCTTGTTTTTTCACTCAAAAAGAAAAGAATTTGTTCAAAAGTGAACAGTCAAATAACAACTAAAAATATTTAAATACATAATTTTTACTAAACTACACCACTGATATAAAGTCTGAAGATAAAAGAAAATTTATATTATTATATTTATTAATAAAAAACGAAAAACATATACAATATGGCGCAGTCGTTAGCTGAAGTAATTCAATTACATAACCATTAAATTAATTGAAACTATATTGCTGTTCATATTTTAAAGTTCCTATTGCTGGTTTTTGTTGAAAAGAAAAATATTACCCTATTTGAAGTCATAAACACCTACTTTGCAAAAATATACATCACCTGTTAAACTCGCATAATAGCATGTTGTATCATTTCCTTGATACCATTAAATTTTAATGGCATGTTGAAATAACGATAACATACTGCTTTAATAAGTATAAGGTAGGTACCTGTACATATATTTTACTGTGTTTTAAGTAGGTAGAGGTAATGCGACTGGGATCTTAAAGACTTATCACTAAATTGATCTGTACGTACTAGCTATAAATTATTATCATTAAGTAATGTGATTTTTATAAGATTAAATTGTTTATCTATGACACAATTTGCACATAAAAACTGTGTTTAGATATGAAGAAATGTTTGTTAATGAATTTCTGAGAGTATAAATAGAAAAACAGTGATTGGCACTCCGGAGAAAACACAGGCCGGAAGCATGGCTTTTTAAACGTTCTGAAGTATTAGTAGGTAAACTTATTATTTTAAGATATCTCTGGAATTTTTGAAATTTAAAATTTAACAGGAAAATTACATTAAGGAGAAAATGACAGAAGATACGTATAAAAAACATAAAGTAATAGAATGTTCCTAATAAAATATGTTTAAAAAAATGATAACAATTTACATTAATTAACAACAAGTAACTTTACATTTTTATATGATTTTAATAATATCCATTAAATATTCCGTTTTTGCGGTTTGGTCGTATCTTTCGGCTCGTTGGATCTTCCATTAAGTTTTTCGGAGTCTCAGCAATCCAGCCAGTTTGTACGTAACCAGCTATAAGTAAGCTATGCTTCCAAAAGGTACCACACAGATTCAAAGAATTCATCATTTTTTTATATAATTAGTTTTATTACTCACGGAGCACGCATCACTCCAGGTAGTGCGAGTAGACTGCCTTCCGAAGCTGACAAAAGCATACGTCTGGATCCCGAGTTGATCAACTGAGATACTCGAGGAGCAGGAGGTCGTGTTGCGTCGGTTAAGTGGACAAAAACCCGGAACTGCAGGTCTCGATGGTGCTCTTTCCACCACGAGGCCAATACAAAACCGAGAGGGCATCTCTTCGTCTTCGGACGAAGACAGAAGTTGATGAGGTTAAGCTATGCATTCAATCCATTGACCATGAGGTTAAAAGCCAAAGAGGCCAAGAAGAGAGGTCAGGAGAAGACCAACAGTGCTGTCAACACCTTGTGTGGTATAACGTGGTATAGCAAAAAGCATCTGACATGGAATAACAAAACGCATATGACAGCTAAACGTAATTTTGTCAATGGTTAAGTATGGTATAACACTATATAATTAAGCACCACACCAGGCAACTATTTCCCGCTGGTATTGCAAATTTCAATGTGGTCGCGCCAGTCTTAGTGACGAATCCAGGCTATGTCCACCCAAAAGCAATCACACAGCAAAACATTGATGCAATTTATCAGCTAATTAAGAACGACCGGTGTGTAACCTTCGGTAGATAAAAACATCTTTTGGCATTTTAAAGATCTGTATCCAAAAGATCCTCTAGGACAATACAATACAATACAGTACTCACACTGCCCAAAAGGTAATGAAGTTTTTGGAGCTTCAAAACATCGAATTGTTAGACCATCCACCGTAGTGTCTCGATTTAAGTCCCAACGACTTCTTCACATTCCCAAAGATCAAAAATTCAATGCGTGGGCAGTCACTACAAGAAGCCATTGATGCCTTTATAACAGCGATTTTCCAGGTTTCAACTGAAGACTTGAATAACTGTTTTACCAAGTAGTTTGAACGTATGCAAAAGTGTATCGATCTTGGTAAGACATTTTGAAAAGCAATAAAGAACTTGAAG
Source organism: Altica lythri (assembly GCA_964028335.1). NCBI lineage: Eukaryota > Metazoa > Arthropoda > Insecta > Coleoptera > Chrysomelidae > Altica > Altica lythri. Next base: position 7,026,411 of record OZ034801.1, on the reverse strand, counting down.
TTTTTGTCTTTATGGCTATATGCAAAAGTAAAAAGACGTCTAACTTTTAAACCACTAAAACTACCTTTTTTTTAATTTACTTCTAGAATCCTGTATAAACTATTAAACTACACAAGTACACCACTGCAATTACTATCACGTAACATTGAAAAAATACAACTAACTCTTTGAAACACCTTAGAAAACCCATCACCCACAGATCCAACCATTCTATTAATCACACTCGACTTACTCATACATTTAATTATTTTCTCAAACAGGTCATTATGATATTAAAATTAGAGGTCTGAATACTGCTAAATATAAATTTCCCATAGTATTTGATTTTACTCGAAATTACTTGGAATTGCTCTGATTTAAACGTGAATGCAGGAAACTGCGGTTTTGCGTGGAATGTAAGTTTTCTACGAGGTCAAGTCCAATAATTGTTATATTCACTGTTACGCTATATACGTTATATTATATTATTTAATGAATGATGATATGTTATTTACTAGATATATACTTAGATGGAAAACTATTCAGTTTTTTAATATGTTTCAGTTTTAACAAATAAACATAAGAAAAATATAACTATTTCAATCTTATTTCATAATCTAGAAATTCCTTTAAGAGTAAAAGAAACCACTAAACAGTTACACGCGTTAGAGTAGAATCGGAAAACTGGGGACGTGATTACCGAACAAAACGTACGACGATCGGTAGCCCAAATTTCCGATTCTAGTAAACCATGTATTGATTTTGATCTCGTATATTACGGTGAAACATTTAGTGATATACATATTTAAAAAAAATCAACTTGGGCTTTGACTGAATGTGCGATCATCTTTAAACAGACGTCTGATTATAATAACACAAAATTTTTATCTAAGAAGCCATTACACATTGGAGACTGTTTTTACAGATGTGCCATAGTAAAAAACCGGAAGAATCTGTGAAAAAGAGATCTGATAAGTTACGTGTCATTTACTGCGATTTAATACACATAACTAAACAAAGATCAAATATGCTGACTTCTGTGTTATGTTTTCATATTAAACAAAAACATTTTTGACATTATAACTTCTCAAATTTGTAAGGCCTCTCGCCCGTCTACTGGACACGGAAAACTGTCAAATCAATTCGTCCAAATTCGGTCGAAAACGGAAGAAATATCTGAACATGTGACTCGAAGAAGAGCACTTCCACTGGGCGACTACCGTTCGTAGGTTTTCGTCCGAATTTGGACGATGCCAGGTCCGATACTAGCCTGTTGGGATCTAATTGCAACATAGTGCGAAACTTGAATCACGCGAGATTGGCACAATGTACTGTGAACCGTTAATTTTGCTCATACTGGAGAGAAAATCGATTCGATCGTTCCTTCATCCCCTTACCTTTCCACGTCTTCCCCACTCGTCATAACTTGCAGTCCTTTAAATCACAAATTAATAAATTGGCTCTTCTGTCCCAATAGATGTTCTCTGTATTTAGTTCTATACCTACGAGTACATCCGTATCTATGGGACCAACGTGAATCGAAGTACCACATGCGAAATGTACTAAAACAGATGTGGAAGAAGGTTTCTACTGAAATGACAAAACTAGGTAGGTGAATATTTGCTAGGAATGTATTGGATTGTGTCATTTTTCATTCGAAAATAGAAGAAGTGGTTGTCATCATCAATTTGGAGATCGTCCCAGAAATGAGTAAATTCCCCAAACTCGTCTTTTTGCATAAATAGGATTTACCCATACGTTGATGAGTCAAAGGATATTGTTTGAAAAAGAAAAATTCTTCAGAATCACAAAGACCGTTCCGTACAGCCGTCATTAACACCATAGGGTTTGGACGAATACTGAGGTAATAGACAATCAGCGTTCGTACGATTTCGTTATAACGGCTTTCGTACGAAATCGAATATTCGCTGCTTTCCAGATCCATCTGTTTTTCACACAAGCCCATTTGTATAGGAATGATTGAGCGAAATCATTATATACTTGAAACATGGACCTACTATACTATAAAACCGAACTTCCGTGTCCATTTTATAGGTTAAAATGCAATGTACAGTCAAGAAAAAATTATCGTATATATGTATAATCGATCAAAATCTAAAAATATTTATTGCGAAAATATATATCGTGTGTACTTACATAATATCATAAAAACTGTATGAAGTATAACGTTAATCAGTGCCGCCAACGTGTGTTGTATCAAATATTTTGATTAGCGTATAGGTTGGTATTCCTGAATATTATTATTAATATAAACTAAACTTAATATGTATACTTACGTGACAGAATAATAAAATAATTAGTCAAACACAATGTGATACGTAATTATGATACTAAAACATTAGCTCAGACTATTTTGCTATATCTATCTATGTTTAAACGGTATTCAAAGGACTTATAGTTATGACTATAATAACATGTGGTAAATATTTCATCTTTGTTTTTACCGACCAATATACCTACATGTGTTTCTGTCTCTGCCTTACTCACGCCATTAGGTACAAATGTAACGTAACGTAATGATTTTGCCGATTTAATCCCATACAAATTTTTAACGCAGGACGCGTGAATAGAAGTATAACTTCAATATATTTATTCAGAATACTGTCTGCTTTGGAATGTCTCGAAATTATTTCTTACATCTTCTTTTAAACGATATTTTTGTTCGTACGAATCCTAAGTTTTAATGAATATATTGCAATCGTATCAGACGCGCCAGAAAAAGTTGTAACTTAAAAAACAACATTATTAAAATTAATCAACAGCCCAAGATTTATTTCACACTCCGTAAACTGTCAATAAAATTAATTCTCGATGATTGACAGTTTATTGTTTCATAAAAGCGTGAAGCGAAGTGTGAAACACACACACACACACATCTGATATAGTAGACATTTATAAAAACCGTCAGTTCCTTGAATTTATTGAACCGGTGGTGGGTATCTTCTTTATCAATTGTGTTGCAACGACCTCCTTACTATTTAATCGTTGGCAAACTGCCAATTTATGTAACTTATTGCAATTGTCGATGATGGATGCGATGATGATGCTTTGTTAGTGTTTTTACTTGTTGGTGTTGCGAAATCGTACTGGACCGTACTAGCTCTGTTATTAAGTTTTAAAAGATTATCTAATCATATGTGTGCAGTTATAAAAATACAGTTTTTTTGGCGAACTGAGTGAGCATAAAATGAGCTACAGAAAAAGAGCGTTACACTATCACAATAAAAGAAAACGTGTACGTATAAGACATGTCTAATGAGCTAATTTTTTTTTTCGATTTTTGACTGTCTTCCACTATTTTTAAATTAATTCCAGCAGCATAAATGTCTAGGGCATTTAGATCAAAATCGCCGGAATAGCGGAAATTTGGACATCCAGCAGATATCAAGATGTGGTTTTCTGCATTGTGTTCAGGAAGGTCTCAGGAAAAAAGTCTACAACGTCTGGTTTGGCGCATTTTTGAAAAATGTCTTCTGGGCCGGAAAATGCATTTTCCACCTGCATCATTCCTGGCACCTTTATAGGAACGACTGAAAACTCGGAAATATCGCACAGAAATCGTTACTCGGGGGTTTTAGGGGCTGCCAAACTTGATTCTGGCATTAGAATTACCCGGGGGTATTTGTAACGATTTTTCTATCTAAACACCTCGCAATTGAATCTGTCAAACTTGTATTAAAAATATGTTCAAATTGTAATTAAAGGACGTGGACAAAGCCTTGGGCAACATCTAGTATTCACATAAAAGCAATAAATATGCTAATTATTTTTTCTGAATGAATACCTTAGGATAAATAAAATGTATGAAGTGCTCCTGAGCATCTACCAAGAGTCACTAACTGAAGAAAACAATATTTTTTACAACTAACTACATCGTATACATGCGATATATCCATTAAAAATAACTGGTTATTAGGTGTATAAAAGCAGGTAGGCAAAAGGTGGCTAGATAAGTACACAAACAGCTGACGAGTAAAAAAATAAGAACCAAGATGAAATATTATTTATTCTGCGGGTGCGGGTAAGTTAGGCATCGGTCACGAATCCTAGAAAGACGAGAAAAACCATTTGCCGGCTGTTTGCTTCATAAACAGCTGTTGCTTTTGTTGGTTGTATTCTCAGAGGTGTGGTATGGCTTGGTTGATCGGTTTTATTTAAGAAAAAAAGTTAGCAACGGCTGCCTATATATCATTCAGATTATTTTTAAATCCAGTTTAATAACCGATGTTTGTAACAGAAAAATCTAATCTGAAACTGTTTCTATAATCGTCTGTAATAGAGCTCTAAAAACAAACATCAACAATTTTGACTTAACTGTCATGGAATTGACGTATTTTTATCAACTGTAATGAAATTGACGTATTGTTATCAACTGTCATGGAATTGACGTATTGTTATCAACTGTCTTGGGATTGACGTATTGTTATTAACTGCCATGGAATTGACGTATTGTTATCTAGTGCGTTATCAAAAGAGTTTTAAATATGGCGTTTTCAGTACAAATAAAATTAGTTTTCCTACCGAATTTATAAATGAAAAATTAATCTGTATATATTTGTTGTCAAAACAATTAGAATGATTCGATATATACAATCAAGTCCATTTTAAGATTGTTTCTGTAGTACAAAAAAAGGAATTTGTTCCGATAAAATACTAGAGCCTTTTTTGAAGTGATAACTTCCTATGGGAAGGTAAACTGTTTCGTAACGTAACGCGTTACGGTGTCAATCTGTCTGGTATCCTCTTCCCTCACACATACAGCAGGGGCAGGTAGGCTATTCCTTTCTCACTCTTACTTACAGCACTAGCCGTATTTCGGACATTTCAACTTAAATTAGTTTGTTTCTGTCAGATCAGATGTAACGAGACCACAGAACGAATCGCTCATTTTTTTTCTGGGGAATCCAATCCTACGTCAACTATCAAGATTTGACGCTTATATCTTTTTGTTAATCAAGATACGTTTATTAAGAATTGTAAATATCTCGAAAATCAACAGAGCTTTTTTTGTGTAGAATTCAATTCTACATCAACGTTCAAAACTGGTAAGTAGCGATGCCAACTCTACCGAATTTTCGGTAGATCTACCGATTTAGGAAGTAATCTAACGACATACCGTTTTTTATTAACTTTTTCATTTCTACTTGTTTTTTTTGTATCAATCTACCGATTTCAGAAATTTTAGGTAGGCAACGTGAGTGACAAAGATGCGAACCGAAATGCAGACCGAGATCTTTGGCGGTATGGAACGAGTTTTTGTGAGAGTGATCCTACTATTCTTGTCTATTTACGGTGGTATCTCAATAAAAAAAGCTTTGAGTGTAATTCGCAGTTAATGACAGTTGACACATGACTTCTGACAAGGTGCACGTATCGCTATCCTGTTTAAATTAGTTTTAGCTGGATTATAGAAAAAATCATAATAATTAACCTTTTGATGCTTTACTACTGGAATTAAAATTATAATCAAGTAACAGCCTTCGTATCATTATAAATCGCCAGTGTTAACTATTGTTGAACATTACCTGCGGAATCTCGATTATAATGAGACATGATCAAGAACTCCTTGTAATAGTGAGCCATTGCAAGGAAAAGTGATGGTTTTGTGCATATGGCAGCGACGGTGATCGCAGAAAGCAAGGCGAAATACGTTGTTTTAGTTGTAATTGTGCATACAGATTAAATAATAGATGAAGGTCGGTTGTAAATCAGGACTGGATTTACTTGTATTCCAATTTTTATAAATAAACAGATTAGAAGAACAAGAAAACATTTTTGTCGAAATTTATGTTGATAGATTTAAGGTAATGTTTACAGGTTGGTTGAAAAATTGTTTTAAATTTCTGAAGAGTCAAAGGGAGAAACACTTGTGTGAACACGTAGGTACATTGTCTTGATGAAAATTGAAAAGTGATTGTTTTCTTCTGTAAAGCGTGTATTTTTTTATTAAACTGGTCCAAAAGGTTGCAAAAATATTCTGAGTTAACTATTTGATCTTTTTAAGGTAATCAATAAACAAACCCACTTTTGTATCTCGTATAGAATTTGTTTTTACAGGTTTTACAATCCGAGTGCTAACGTCGCACGCACCTCCTCCAATGAGTTGATTGGCGAAAATCTCGTTAAAATTGATTATTACTTAATTTTTTTTTTACAATAGGAATGCACCTAATCTAAGAGATTAATCAGCATTTTTACTTTAACCTAAGTTGTTAAGTGTTTGTAGTCTAGATGTCACCTGTGATTCATCTTAGTTTTTGGTGTAATCTGTCCACTTCTTTGTTGTGGCTACACGGCACTAACTCTGCTTTGCACTCACTTGTCACTTACACAAGCTCAAAAGGTTTGGTTCGTTTGAGCCTTCGGATCTGGGGTTGATTATCCAGAAGTTGCAGTACCTCAAGGTTTGGATGTTTATGGAGCCTCTCTTCGTGTCTCCTGGCGACTTTCTTGATTTCTTCTGGGATGGATTCAACTTGAAGGTCTCTATACAAGTCTCTGTTTCGAATATACCAAGGAGCGCTTAAAATATTTCTTAGTATTCTGTTTTGAGTAGTTTTTAAGCATTTATAGTTACTTTTTTTGGTACAACCCCATAATTGTAGGCCATATGTCCAGATCGGTTTTAACACTTGTTTGTAAACCAGTACTTTATTCTGAAACGAGAGCTGCGAGTGTCTACCTATCAACCAATACATGTTTTTATACTTGATTTTCAACTGTTCTGTTTTCTTTTTCACATGCTCTTTCCATTTGAGTTTAATGTCCAGATTTAAGCCAAGATATTTAGCTGTTTTCTTATTTGGGACAATACTGTTATTTAAGGTTATTGGTATGTGGTTTATTCTTTTATTGGTGAAATTAATATGCACGGATTTTTCTTCATTAAATTTTATACGCCACTGTTTAGACCAGTGTTCTATATCATGAACTGCATTCTGTAGATTAGCCGTTGTGTCTTCTATGGTTGTTCCTACGGTTAAAACTGCTGTGTCATCAGCAAATGTGGCTAATTTAATATTTCCATGCTCAGGAATGTCAAATGTATACAGAAGATACAGTATCGGTCCGAGAACACTGCCTTGTGGGACGCCTGCGTGTATTGATTTTAGTTCCGAATATTCATTATCCATTTTAACCCTAAATGTTCGCTGATATAGGTATGATTGTAAGATTTCAACCAGTTGCAAGGGTAATATTTTTTTTAGTTTAATTATTAGACCACGATGCCACACCTTGTCAAACGCCTTAGCGATGTCTAGGAAAATAGCTGAGCAGATTTTGTCTTCTTCCAATGATTTCTCTATTTCAGTTATGATGCGATGAATCTGGTCTATTGTGGAGTGTTTATCGCGAAATCCAAATTGGTGTGATAGGATAATGTTCTTACGTTCAATTATATTGTTCATTCTTCTTAACAGTATTTTCTCAAATAACTTGGAGATTACGGGTAGCAAGGAGATAGGCCTGTATGACTTAAGTTCATTGTTAGGTTTTCCTACTTTAGGTATCATTATTACCTCGGCAGTTTTCCAAAGAATGGGAACATATTTAAGTCTAAATGCTGCATTGATTAAGGTTGTCAGCTTTACTATAGCTTTTCTAGGCAGTTTTTTTTAGTATCTTTCCACTAATCAAGTCATTTTTCATTGGTTTGCTTTATTAGTTTACGAACTTCTTTTGTGGTAGTCAATGGTATATCCTCAAAATATATAGCTTCCTGTTCATCATCTACTTGCATTACCTCTGGATATGGTTGAAAAATATTCTCTAAATAATCAGCGAAAGCGTCCACTTTCTGTTTGGGATTTCTTGCCCATGTTCCGTCTTCTTTTCTTATAGGAGGTATATTTTGAATTGGCTTGTTTGTTTTTTTAATAGCCTTCCATAGTGAATAATCAGTGCATTCATTAACATTTAGTTCACTAAGGTATTTGTTTACTGACTCGTTTTTTATTTTTTTGATTTCTCTTTGTAGTTGTTGCGTAAGCCTATTTAATTTATTTTTATTGTCTGCTATTCGCGTTGTTTGCCATACCTTCCTAGCCTTTCTTTTTTCTTGAATTAACTCTCTTATTTCTTTAGGATAGTTGCTTCCTACTGTTTTCCTTAGAATTGGGGGTGTGTTGTTCCACGCAGCTTGTTGGATATTTTTCATAAAGAGCTCAGCTTCTCTTTCCAAATTTTCTATTGTTTGGATAAACCCATTCAACTAAATTTTTTCTTTAACTTCAGACTGGAAGCTTTCCCAGTCTGTAAATTTGTTTGTTAGTTACTTATATTTAACACATATTTAGTAAACTTCAGTAATGGTTTTCTTGGGATTTTATTATTTTGTTGGAAATAATAATTACCTAGATACTGCAAGGTTGTATGTGGATGTGTAATTTTTCCTGACTCCACTAAAAAAAACAATTAAGTACTGTTTAATCAAGATGCAAATTGGAAGTTTACCCATTTTGTGATTCATCTTGTCCTTGCTCCAATTTAAAGTTCTATATTTACACGACTGACAATATTTACAATACAAACTTTTATTTACGGCAGTGCGAAAAACTTTTAAAGCTGTTAATGTTCTCATATTTTTTGTACTCGTGTAATTTTCAAAATAGTATTTAAGTTGCAGGTTATTTTGGTCAACAATTTCAAAACAGGTTTATAATACATTCGTTTATTTACAGCAGTGAGTACAGATATTTTTAAAGCTGAGATAATAAAAAGGCACAAATGCGAATACTCTAAACTAATTTATTAACTCAACCGTATAAACACTAATACAAAGAAACTAAGGTCTGCATTTTATTATTTATATAATCTGAAGCCTTATTTTTACCAGAAGGTGTTAAGGTTTACAAAACTTTCAAGTAAATAGTTTTAGCTACAAACAGATTTTACGAGTATACAAATTTTGCCCATTCTTTCTTATATTTCTTGCTTCCTTGTGTGCTTCGTTCCAGGTTACTATCTCTTAAACATGCTGCCACTACGTCATTCCAAGTTTTCCTAGGTCGATCTCCCGTTCTTTTTTGTATCGATCTTGCTTGTCATACGCTTTTTGTTTGTCTTCCGTCCTTCATTCACTTTAGCTGTTGCCTTTCAATGCTTTTTAAAATCGGTTCCAATTTTAATTCTTCTCTAAATAAATCATTTCTAACTTTGTCTCAATTTGTCTCAAATATCTCATTTTCAGTGCTTGAATCTTGCTCTTCGTTTCTCCGTTAAGTATCTAGCTTTCACTACCAAAGGTTAAAGTTGGTTTGAAGACCGTGTTGTATACGGTTATTTTGTTTTTTCTTGAGATCCTTTGGTTTCTTATAAATGTGTTGTTCATTGCATAGTATAATCAAGTCTATCATTTATTTCTGCCGTCGGTTTACCATTTTTTACTCCGTTTCTGTATCCTACTTGTAGTTTCTTAGTTTTTTCTTTTGATTCTTTTATCACATCGTCTAGTATGATGTTGAAAAGCACTTGGCTTAACACTCCTCCCTGTCTTATTCCTTCTTTGGTTATAAATTTCTCTGATTGTAGGTTTCCTGTTCTTAAGTAATTTCTTGGGTTGTGGAAACTTTTTATTCCCTTCTGTAATTTCCTACTTATTCCTCTTTTTTTTCAAACTGTCCCATAATATTTTTCGTGGAATACTGTCGAACGCCTTTTCTATATCGATAAAGATCATGCTGTTGATATTCTTTTCTGTTAGTTGTTTGAGTGTAAATATATGGTCTTGTATACCTCTGCCTTTCCTAAACCCACTCTGTGATTCTTCTAGCTGTTTTTCAATTTCTCCATTTAGTCTTCCTTCAAGAACTCTTTTGTATATCTTTGATATTGTGCTAAATATCGTTTTTCCCCTCTAGTTGTTACCTACTCACTTGTCACCATTTTTGTATATTGGTAGCAATACCTATTCCTATTTCCCAGTCTTCTGGTATCTTTCCTATATTCCATATTTTATCGAATAAGTTTGTTAGTATTTCTAGTCCAAGTCTACCTAGATTTTTAGCCATTTCTGATGTTATCCCATCGTGTCCTGCCATCTTTCCTCGCTTTAGAAAATTCATAGCCTTTTGTATTTCATCTGTTTGTATTTCATTTTGTTCTTTTAAGCCTTCTATTTAAAAAACAGTCAAAAACAATGTCTTTTGAGAATAACTTTTTGGCGGTTATACAGATAAATTCCATAACCTAGTCAGCTCTAAACCTTAAAAAATGACGTCGAATACCGTTTTGGAAATCAAAATCGGTTGATTCATTCGTGAGTTATCGTTGTCGAAGAATTTGGAAAAAACTGTATTTTCATAATAAGTTTGAGTGCTTTTTACCAATCAAATTTGTATTAAGGATAAGATCCTGCCAGTCTATGCGTTACCCTCCATAAGAAATTTTAACTTCAAATATTGGGATGCCGTGGTCACACAATTTCTAATATCCAATTTTTGAAGGTCGGGATAAATGTCTATTTGCATTTGTGTTTAGCTTATATATAAATAATTTAAAAATCTTTAATTATAAAGTTGCAGTTGAGATAATAAATTAATTGAAATGCATTTGTTACTGAATCGGTGACTTCACACAGTATTTTAAGAGGTGTTACTTATACATGATTATTAGCTGAAATCAAGGTAATGAAATCCCCTTCAAATAGATGTTAGGATTTTTATTAGCTTGTTGTTCAAGGTAGTTTAAGCATTTAAGGTTACGTCAAAATTGTTATTGCTGTAAAGAATGCATTTATTTAATGTAAGGCTGCATTTCGTAGTTCGTAAAGAATTCACGTTTTCAGATAGAAAAAAACAATAGACATCATAGGCGAAGTAACTCTTTTTATTTTAATAGTTATTAATAATTTTTAATGGGTATGTGTAAGGTTGGCAGTGGTGTCTGTCAGGTTTAAAAACCGAAAGCCTAAAACTTATAGAAAGTATACAAACAAGAATATATCAAATGTTCAAAAATCTTAAGAGATATCTCAAATAATCATTTACTAAATACCTATTTGTGTTTCTGTCTCTCTTTTGATCAGGCCATTACATATGTAACATAATGCAAATGATTTTTGCTATTTAATCCCATACAAATTTAAAACGCCAGACGCGCGAATAGAAGTATAACGTCAAAAATCGTTCACATCGATAAAAAATAACTTTTGGTTACTTTTTGGTGGAACGTTTATTTATTGGAGAAGTATTATTAAATGTGAGCAATGAATCTCGTGATAATTTTCATACAGTAGGTACTATAGTAGGTTATATTCAATTACTTTAAAAAAAAGTGTAGAATTTCGATGGAATTAAACGAGTAGGAAAAGCGACTGATTTTTTTTGTTGAAACACCTCGTCACTTAAAATAAATAAAGAAGAGATTCAAATAGGTTTCTATTGCTTTAATAGAATCTTACTTTTCATACATTTTAGCTTTGATAAAACTCAACGACTCATACTTGTTTTTACTGATTCTCCAATTTAATTTCTCAAAAAAACGATTTTTATACATTGTGTAGCGTGTTTAAAAAACATAATAAAAATCCTTTTTTTATAATTCTTTCTTAACTATGCCGTCCCTGTACGCTTAGTACATCACACAGAACCTTCTCGAATTATAAAATTTAACGACTATCTCTAAGCAGCAATATCGATCCCTTAACTGACCAATGAGGTTTAGCGTTGAAGGTCAGGAGATACGAGGCGCGAAAAAGACAGCACTTCACCCCAGTTCTAACGACTTTTTTAGCATTCTAGCTTGGGCTTTTGTACGATGAACATCTTTCGTACAGCCACTAGTTTCAGTTCCCGGCAAATTTTCTTAAGATATTTAAAAATTACTTGCTATTAAGTGTTTCTGTTATCATTTACCGCTATCGTACCGAGGAACCACATAAAGGATTCCAGACAGTGCTTCCTTTAGACTTCCTGGGTTTTCTATGTAACAACAGCAAGCTCGCCATTGTTACGTTTACCGCATCTTTTTCGAAACCCACACTTCGAAAAGTGAGTTTATGGTTTTCTCTAATTATCTATAAATCTAAACAAGAATGGGTTTAGATTATATCGTACCGTTAAGACCAATTACCGAGAGAAAGAAGCCATATACTAGAAATATATCTCAGAAACATTTGGAAGACAATGTAAGTTTTTAACAATATTTTTTATACCTGTATCGAGCAATAACGTACCATTTATTTCTATGGAATATCTTACCTTAATTGTATTCACCTGTAATTAAGTGTGCAGTGCCGTAATAAAAAACTTCGGGATGTGTTTTTGTGTTTTTGCTTATCTGAAATTTTTTACTCATATTTTTTGTACCTGCTATCTGTAAACTGTTTTACATATATTTTTTTATCTGTTAATTATTATCTCGCCTTATTTAATTAAGATCTATCTACACTTGTCTATATGAGTACGTTTTATCTCGAGATAATTGCAAAACCAAAAGTGATATTTTTTAATTTTTTATCTAAATTTTTCTCTTTCACTTTTAGTTTTCAGTACGCCAAAAATAACAATAGAATTTACTTAGCTGTTGTTTTATGGTAGTAATAGTTATGTTTTTGAATTTAAACACAAATGTGTTTAATAATATGATTTACTGTTTATAACACTGATATTTTCTTTATTCTATTTTGTTTATTGTATCTCTTATTTATTATCAAACCAGATAATAAAGTCTGTTTAGTGTTTAAATAGATTTTCTTTTCCTAGCTAGAGCCTGCTACTCTGATCAATACCTTCAGTTTCTCTAATCTATACTTTACCAAAGTAATAGATTTTGATTCTTAAATATACCTCATTTTATTGAAGTAATAGATTTCGTTTCTTAAGCATATATTATTTAATTAAAGCAATAGATTGTGCTTTTTTGAATCTATCTTTATCTTACCGATTAGATTGATAACCATAAGGATGAGTAAAAGAAAAGTGTAAGTATAATTTTTTTAGTATCTTAAATAAGAGTGTGTAATTTAAAATTTAGCAAGAACATCGGCCGGGTTACCTAATTTTACCTTATCTTATATCTCTTATATCTTTCTTATTTTAACTTTATCTACAACATCTGATAAATCATTTTATCCAACATATATATTTAATATTTTTTCCATCTGGGTTTCTTATATTTTCCCATCCTTATGATAAAAAAATAAGTGGCGCCCATTTTCCTTTCCCCTTTCCATCATTTCTCTCATTTTCTCTTTAGTCCCTTTTAAATTCTTTTATCTTTTATTTTTCTAGTAAATATATCCCTTTATATCTTTCCAATACTGTATCATCTAGCTCGTTCGAATCCACGCTCGCTCTCCTCCTACCCCCTGAGTGCCGTTCGCATTGGTTAACCTCTATAAAACGAGCATTTAACATCACAAGGAAAAAAGAGGTTACAATGTTATTGGCCAAATAATAATTCAGAGCATTAAAAAAGCATGTATCTCCTTCTCGGTCATTCCCGTAGTGCTACATCTTGTTTTTATCTCTAACTCAGATTATATATACGGCAAGTATTGTATACATTTGGAAGAACTAGATCAAAAAAGCAAATAAAATGGTAATGCCTTTAGGCAATTTTCATTCAACAAAAAAACAACGGTTCCTCTCTTCTTACCAACCACTAAACACGTCCTTAATGCCTTTGGGGAAACCAACCTGCAACAAAGAATAAAAAAGTCAAGAAAAAGATAATAGCAGTATAATTTAAGAAATGTGTGTTTTCAATTTAAAAGCCTTCTTTATTCTCATCAAAAATAATTATAAGTTAACACAAAAAAAAAGTAACAACTGCGGTATGTGTAACATGTACTTTGCATGTCTGTTCTTTATATTACTTTTTAACCAAGACCTACATTTAATATTTGTAAATAAATATGATAATCAGACGCATGTCCTAAGAAGATACAGTAAAACTATAATTTCTATTTCTATATTCTATAAAATTCAAAGTGATTATTGTTGCTACTAATGAGAGGAATCAAAATAATTTTCAAAATTAAAAAAAAAAAGTAATTATAAAATATATCAATTCCTAATACTAATTACAAGGCACATTACAGAAAATATCAGTGTTACATCTTCTCTATATATATATATATATAAAACTCAAAGGTGACTGACTGACATAGTGATCTATCAACGCACAGGCCAAACCACTGGACGGATCGGGCTGAAATATGGTATGCAGGTAGATGTTATGACGTAGGCATCCACTAAGAAAGGATTTTTATACATTTCACCCCTAAAAGGATAAAATAGAGGATGAAAGTTTTTATAAATCTTCTTAGATTTTCGACTGATTGAACTGAAATTAAAGATTGGAGCTACTATAATAAAGACGTCCGCTTAAATAGGATTTGGATAAATTCAACCCCCATGGGGATAAAATAAGGGATGTTGAAGGATATAAATGTATTAGTTTGATCAGATCAGTGGAACGAATAAAATAAGACGAACAAAATAATTTTTAGTTCTGAATGTTGAGTGACTGAGTTACATATACCCGATGATGAGTGGCCGCCGTATCTTATAGTAGAGTCACGTGGGGTAACCGTACGCAGCGGGTAAGTGTACGCAGTTGGCTTTGTGTGAGTCCTATAGTTGACAGCTGACCAATACACTATACATTGAGTTCGGATTTGAGAGCTGGGTACACGCACTCAGCCACGCGTTCGTCACGCCATCGTGTGGCTAGTTACGAGACACTTTTTGTTTTTGCACAGTTTTCTTATTTTTTTTATCCAAATTTCTGAGCGTAATAAAAATATACAGCAAGGCTGAGGGAATCAGAACAGTGATTGTTGATAAAAGGAACTTATCAATGTTTGATTTACATCTAAATATTTTGTCTGAGGTAATGTATATTTATTATTTTTACTTTTTTATTTACTTTGACGGAATGGGGTAAGTGTACGCGGTTAAGTGTCCGCAGTATTAATATACGTATACTTAAAGTAAATCATAAAGGATTGCGTACTAGGAGTGGATTGAGTGCAATACTTGCAACTTATGGTGGCATGAAAACTGCTCTAGTTATGTGAAAGGCATTTTTACATGTGATTTATGTTTATAACAAGATATATGTGTTTATAATATGTTTGTATAATTCTATAATATGTTTATAGTCTGTTTATATCTGTTTATACTTAGATGCTTAATATATGCTTATAAGACTAGTCGTCTAGTAGTAAGTCCATACGTACACTTACCCCAACGTGCGTACACTTAGCCGAAGCCATGCGGACACTTACCCCTCGATGCGGGTAAGTGTCCGCATTTTGCTTCGTGAATATAAACTTTAATAACAATTAAAATTAAAAATTCATGTTCTGATGTTGTTCCTAAATGTTGAATAAATGAGAAAAAAAGTTTTTTCTTTTTAAATTACATAAGAGTTTTATTTTAGAACGAATTAACTGAAAAATGCGTACAGTTACCCCACGTGACTCTACATACTATACCTAAATATTTCTAGAGGATTATATTTGATGATTTTGGCTGTTCTTTTCTTGACATATTTTGGATTACATTTCCTTTATTTCGGTTATAGATTCTGCTTTGTATTTAATATTTGTTTTGTTTTCGTTTGGTTTAAGTATAAGTATTGTCGGTTCGATTTTTTTAAAATGGCTAAAGAAAATCTCGACGTTAATGGAGAAGTTGAAGTATGACGCGTAGAAAATTAGAGGATTAATTTGTTTTATTAGGCAGTGGTGTACTAAGAAAGGTTTTTTTTTAAATTCCACCCCCAAGAGTTTAAAATAGGATTTGTAAGTTTGTATGAAACTCGGTGACAAAAAACTAAAGTCCACGCGAACGAAGTTGCGGGCGGCAGCTAGTATAATATACACATATATATCAGTTGGTAGCTACATACGAGGTATGTTCAGAAAAGAAAACGAGAATTTTTGAATTTCTCATAAAATCTTTTTTTTTTATTTATCAATATCTATTTTGTCTTCTTCAGATAGAGTCTGAATAAGACATATATTGGAAATCTTCCATACTTCTGGGAAGGACGGTGATAATAGAGCTAGATTGAAAATAATTTAAAGTTGTATGACCAGAACAGAAGCGCGATCCCAGAAAAGGAAATTGGGAATCTTGGCATCACCACAGGTTAGTTTTAGTTTTAATTTTCTTAAAGCTGTAGATGAAGGAACACAGATGTTAGGATAAAAATTGACAAAACTTGATTTTAATGAAATATTTGGAGGAGGGACATAAACACTTTGGAGGAATTCCGCAAATGCATTTTTGTTTTGGGGAGTATCATATTCAACGTTATTGAATTTCATAATTCCAGGAATTAAGGAATAACTTGTTTATTGGACACCTAAGACCAGAAAGACAGATAAATCGGTTCTCAGCATTTCTCTTGTAGTTATTGTAAGCTTTTATCACTTTTCTTAGGTTTTTAAATTTATCCAGTTAAAAGTTAGTAATTTTGAACTTTTTTAGAGCCTTACTTTTTTCCTTAACATATCATATAAAAGTTTTAGAAAACCATGGTGGATATTTGTTGACAAAGTTTTGCCTTATTGGCAACTTTTTGGCTATTTCTCTATAAACATTGTTTTTACCTTTTTGGTACGATAATGCATAGCTAGGAACCAGAATTCAGAAAATAGTTTAGCATATAACAAAGCAACTAATTGACAGATTACAACACATCTAATTAGCAGATGAATAATTGACAGATGACAACTCAAATAATTTAAAGCTGACAACACAACTAATTAACAGATGAGACAAAACTAATTGACAGATGATAGCTATGTACCTGTTCCTGAAGAATTAACTTTATTAACCAGAACACAGTTCTAATTTCTAACGGTTTACATTTTTCCCACATATTTTTTAGTTTCAAATAAACGTAAATTCGTGAATTGTATATAAAATCTAGCGCGATTTGTAGTCTTACAAAATTTACTATTAAGTTGGTTGAATGTTTTAAAGGTTTATTTTACTTAATTTTACTATATGAATCCATGATGTATAAAAATAGATTTCATACGTAATTCGTACACTCTACAAAATAATGATCACTGTAATTAAATTAACTGCTATGTACTTATAAGTGATCCAATTTTTTCTGAACTTTCTGTATTGAATAAAAACACAAGTAAAAAACAGATTCCTTTAATAAAAAACAAAAAAGTATGTAAGTAAAGAAGAGGCTATACTTTTTTCCAAAGGATTGGAACTAGTTGCAAATATACCAACTTTTACAAATATAAAAGATCGTTTTTATATTGCAAGGCAAAACACGATGGGATTAAAACATTCAAATCGAGAAAAGAGATCTTTCTTCCAACAGTGATGACAGAAAAAAATTCTGAAAAAAATAAATGAGAGCTTTCTGGGAGATAACGGAGAACTATCCTAAAGTTCTTATGCTAGATACTTTCAACGATTATTTTGTCCAGACATGTATAAAGGGCAACAGTTTTTAAATCTCTTTGGGTATTAAATTTGAATGGGACAAAGACACCATATTGGGGATAAACCAAATTGCCATAAAATGATATACCGACGGCTCCAACTCAGATAAAGGCACAGAAGCAGAGTTTTTTGGACCTAGAGCCAAATATTTAGAAAGCCTGTGTGCACAACCAAGCAGTTTTCAAGCGGAAATCCGTGCCATCGAAAGCTGTGTAGAATTAAATACAGAAAGAAACGAAACTGCAGATAAGCTGGCAAAAAAAGGAGCAGTAGTACAGTCTAAAGAAAAGAAGTAGATAGAGAAAAATCCAAGAACTGGAACGATCTAGAAGGACTAAGAAAAATCGAAGACCCTCCTAGAAAACTATAATCAGAAGAGATCTTTCAGCTGTCTAAATCTTAGTAAGAACCTCCGTATTATAACGGGAATATTAACCATCAGGTACTGTCGATTAAGAGGACACTTGAAGAAACTAGGATTGGTAGATGAAGCAAAATGCAGATTTTGTGAAGTAGAGGATGAAACATATCTCAGAATATATTGCATTACGCAATTATTGGGTCAGATACATAGAAAAGAAATACCTACCTAACTTGAAGCCCAACGATATCCTAAATTTTATAAGAAAGACAGGACTAGAAGAGCTACTATAAGTCTGAGGAAACATCAGAGTTATGGCAAGAAAAGGGAAACACAATAGATCTTATAGATCGCAAGTGTATCTGTCACTCCTAATTTTGCTCATACATACAGATTACATGAAGTTAAAGTACTTATTGGTCAATACGATTTCGATGAGATAAAGGGGTTGGGTTATAAATTTTAAATGAGTTTTAATAAGGTTCTGTTAAGTAAAATCCAAACACTTTGTGGATTTGGAATGCTGATTTTTGTGAAACGAATTTGATACCTTTGTTAAAAGTGCAGAGTTCAATTGTAACTGAATTATTATTTATTCTGTATCCTCTGTGTAAGATCCATAGCGTATATAAGGATTTTTTCGGAATTATCCTTAGAATGTTTAAATATTTGTTCTACATATCTTATTTCCTTTAAAAAAACATTTTTAAATTTCCTGAATACTTGTAGTGATGGTCGATGACAATTTATTCCAATATTGAACCAACTTATGTAGTTAAAATAAATATTGGCTTACAACCAACACAAAAAACCTACTCATATTGAATTTAGTGTAAGGTACTTACGCCTAATAAGGCCCAGTTCTTAAGATGGCCCACTTTCAATATTTTGTACGTCTAAAAGTTCAAATGAATTTAAATTTTGCGCCCATGTTCGGTTAGTGCCATAGACAAAATTGCAACTTCATAAATAAGGAAGACAGTCGTCATTTTTGCAGTGGTTGCCAGTTTTTTAGTGTCGTTGCAAAGGGCTGACGATTTATAATCTTCTAATTTAAACTTTTTTAGTATTTTCTTAAGAAAACAAGAAGTTTTCGTGTTTTTTTTTTAAATATAGCGTTACTTGGGTTTATGGGCACTTGACTCAACGTAAGAGTTGTTTATATTATTTGTTAATTTTCATTTATAAAAAATAGTTCTTTTGGCGGGGTAAATTACCCTATAAAGGCCCATCACATCCTATGATGGCTCGGGCCAATCGAAGATATGAGACAATTCAGATGTTTTTGAAAAAAATATTTGGTCTTTAAATAAACATGTTTTTTCCAAAAGTGATTATTAGAATAACGCCACAACATTGTTATTTGTTAAGTCTATGTAGAGGTTTTTGTTTATTAGGTAAATTAAATTTTGCTAAGTCGAAGATGGCTCACCGTCCAATTTGTGACCAAAAAAAACTTTTGTATCAGACTGATTACCTAAGAATATCGTATAATATTAGGTCAAGTATTACATAAATACTTATTTTTTGTTTTGATAGGGTTTATGATTACATAATTAATATCGGGCTATGATAGGTGCCTATGTTCCTAAAAAAGCCCACTTTGAAGGTTTTAAAAAACAATTATTATCTTAACGAATTGTTTCCAAACATGTTGATTTGTATGATTACTTTATTCACAAATAAATGAACTATGTTGTGATAAAGGCAGTTTTCACAAATTTATATATCTTTTCCAGCTATTAAAATTTAGCAAAAAGTGGGCCTTACAGGGCGCATGTACCTTATAAACACTAAACGTCACTCCTCGTACATCCGTGCCAGTCAAAACATAACCAAAACAAAAACAACAAAAAAAATGTAACATATACAAGAAAACAATCTGCGAAATCATTATCCAATTAGGTTATTCAACTACAGTGCTGACTTGTTATGGTTTTCTGACCTACTACAACATTCTCACCGACATCGACAGAGAAACGATGTTTTATTCTTGTTCTTGCTTAGACATTATTCATTTTTCAATTTCAATAACGACGTCGTTTTACGCAACTTCTTTGTTCGCTGAAAATAATAAACACACGAGTAACGTGTAGCGGAATTTGTCGGCCTACGCGAAACTGAATCACATTATTTATTAAAGTGTTGTTGTTTCGTCTCTGTTACAGACAAATAACTTTCTAACATTATGCATTTATTTATAACAAAAAAAAAATTGTTACCTATTATTAAATAAAGTTCGGTCAATTTATTCCCGTAGGCATAATGTAAATTAAGGAAAATAATTTCTTAATTTCTAAACTTTTTAAGTTTTATTTAAAGTTCCTAAATAGTGTCACATATGTTGATGATATTTTGGAACAACGATTCAAACATAGCTACCTTTTTTGAAAATTTTGAAATTTTTAGAAAGTATACAAACAAGAATATATTAAATGACGTTAAGGAGAAATTGAAAAATGTCGCACCCAGCGAGACTCCAACTCGCAACCTTCAGCTCTACGCGCTGACGCTCTAACAACTAAGCTATAGGTGCCTAGCCATCAAATCGCCTAACGATCGTTAACTCATGCCTCCTTAAGCACATATAGCATGACGTTAATGAGAGAGAGAGAGAGAGACTTTGTCAAATCGACAATGGAAACATTAAACTCTAAGGGCAAGCGCACACTACAGACTTTTTATCGGCCGATAGTTTAGTTGGATGCTTATTAGTATAGAATCGTAATGTGAGTCCGCACATCTAAGCGATTCCAGTCGGCCGACTGAATAATCAGAAACAAGTTGGATAGGCTTCCCAATTCTGATTCAATTACAAAGTTGGACAACTATCGGCCGAGTTCTAATCAGACTGTGTGTTTATGAGAGTGCGCAGACTCACCAACTAAACTGTCGGTGCCTGCAGACTCCCCACTCTACATTCCATTGTTGATATCTGATATCAAATATTATCTAGTACCTACTTTATCTTTGAATATATTTGCGTTTTCATTACAATTTTTTTTACATAATTATGTCGAATATTGCCGAATGTTCAGTAGAAAATTTAATTGCGGAAGTTGAAAAGCGACCTGCTTTATATAATAAAGCATCAAAAGAATATTCCGATGTTAATATTAAAAAGAAACTATGGGATGAGGTTTGTGCAATTGTTGCTGAAGACAGAAGAAAACAAGGCCAGTTCATACAAGTATATATAATTCTTCGTGCAATGATTATTGCAATAATAGCTTTCCTCGATAAAATTCCTTAATACTTTCAATACAACGCATTAAAATATTATATATATCAACAACTGTTCAGACTTTTCAGTTGGTGGTCTGCGTACCCGCACCGAACCGAACAGTTTCGTTTGAGTAGTGTGCGCCCACCCAACCCAACCAGACTAAACTATCGGCCGATAAAAAGTCTGTAGTGTGCGCTTGCCCTAAGTCATTGTTTTAGTGCCTTGCCTTATATTTTTATTCGATTTCATTTTTCCCTAAAGCGCTAAAAGAAGTATAACTTCAAAACAAAAATATCGAAAAACGTGAAAATATGGAAAAAATGAGAAGATGGACTGAAAAAAACTCAAAAGAAAACAAGTTTATAAGAAAAACCGTAAAAACAAGAAGAAATAAACAATAAAAATCGAAAAACAAATCACTCGGAAATTGTACGTACATATTGAACAACCCTCATATTAGATTATATATCTTTTAGTAGAAGCAGTACTTGTACATTTCTTATTCTATAGTTTTTTAAGGGGTGTTCTTTGGCCAGTTCCAGCTGACTGCCATCAATTTTTATTATCGCGACCCCGATCGAAATGGTTCGTTGAAACGTTCTGTCAGAAGTAAAATCATAAATGGAAGGACATTATATGTACGGTTCTCTAAATGTGCCCATTGTCAGCGCATGAGAGCGTAGACGGAAGATTGACAGCGAGCATTTGCTTTCGGGAGATCAGAGATTGACGTTTAAACGGAATTAATTCCGTTTTGAATAATTTGTTGCCATTGTTTCGATACTTGATCGAGATCTTGACGGTAAATAATATACATGAACTAGTTTTGTATGTTATCTGATGGAGATTTAAATTAGTAGTCGATTTGGCTTGAGGTTTATTGCCTTTTAAGTTTGATGTGAATAATTGTGTTACACTAGGTTATTATATATTTTTAATACTTAAGTTAAAACTTTCTTCTGGCCCGCCTAAAATGGGCATACAGGCGAAGGTTTTGTACAGGGAAAAAACGTCGTTTGGAAGAAGTAAAAAATGTGAAGCCATTACAAAGCCAATGTCATTTTAATTATTTTATTTATGTAATTAGATTATTGAGATCGCTGTAGATGTGAATATACGAGGTCTGGCTATTAAATAACGAGATTGCGAGCCTAGCCTAGAGGGCACCCGTAGCGGAGGTGGGAGGAAACGAGAATTGTGTTGGGTATCTAGAAGTCTTCTCTATACACGTACCAAACCACGTTTTCGTTACTATTATAGTATTTGTGTAGTAGCGATTTAAAACCAACGTGTTTTTTCTCTTGCCGTAAACTATGTGCGACGAAAAACAGGAGCGACGTATCAATCTCAAACTCGTTAAATTGAAAAAAACTTCTCTATCTCGTGTGTATGTTTTTGAGTGGTACAAGCGCTTCAATGAGGGCCGAGAAAGCACTGAGGATGACCAGTCAGTGGTTCAACTCCGGAAACAGTGACCACAACAATCAAATTGTGCGTGCAGATCATCGAAAGAGCATCCGGATGAGGAATTACACAGAACAACAATCTGTGCAAAGTTGGTGCAAAAAAACTTGACTCCTGTCCAAAAGCTCATGCATCAATAGGTCTGCTCAGATTTCCTTTAAAGTTTAAAAGAAGATCCCGGACTAATCAAAAACATTATTACTTGCGACGAAACGTACATTTTTTAATACGATCATTGGAAGACGTATGGAAAGGTGTTTGGCGTGGGGAGGGGAGCAATCGAATGTAGAATAATTTTTATAATAAAACACTTTTTCAGAACCAGTCTAGTTATTTTATAGCCAGACCTATATGATATTAAATACGAAGTAAAGTATCTTTTGTGCTATAGTAAAAGATCAAACGTTCATAGATGTTAACTAGTATGTGTCAGTTGTTGACAGATGCAGATAGAATGTGGGAAAATATTCAATTTAGTTCGTACTTACTATAATATGTAAAGTGAATTGTGGTAAATCTTTAAAAGGAAGAAAATGATTAAATAGGTTGTTGCAAGTTTTTTGATTAATAGTAAAGATGGATGACAATTCTATGATCGGCTAGTGTGTCTATCCGTCCTTGTGCGCTATAGCTACAACTGAAAAAAAATAACGTCATGAAATTTGTCATGGGAAGAACCCTACTGATTTTGGCTTACATCGGGTAACCCAAACTGTAAAATTTTATGTTGATATTTTGTATTTGAATTTAAATATACCGCCAATTTGTCATTAATTGTAGTATATGTGGCGCACTCTGCACTTTAGTTTTATGTTGGTAACAGTTGTAATATTGTGAAAGAGTAGTCAGTAGTTAATGGTTGTTATTAGTACAAGTTTCAGAAGTGTTTATAAAAGTTTCGTTGTAATCTTTAAAATATACATTGTTGAAATACAAAACGTTTATTTATTTTCACCGCTCTGAATTCGATTCTTCAAGAGGTTATGGGCTCAAGTCATATTTTTGAGTAATTATCCGGTAATTTGGTAATTCAGAGAGTGAAATAATTAAAAACGTGGTGATGGCGAATTTGGCGAATTCTTTGCAAATTGCGAATTTTCGTGCTTTTGATGGCAATGGATTCTCGAACTGGGAATTCCGGTTAATGATGCTGTTGGAGCAGAATGGATTGAAAGATATAATTTCAACGGAAATTACAGAAACTTCAGAAGCAGAACTTAAGAAAAAGGACATTAAAGCGAGAAATATCATTGTGCAATGGCTGTCCGATGAAGTTCTGGAAGTGATAAAAGGTAAAACGTCGGCAAAAGGGATGTATGATACCCTGAAAGAAACTTATACGAAACGAGGTCTTGCAGTACAAATTGAAGTTCAGAGAAAGATCAGAAATATGAAATATAACAACAAAGAAAAGTTAGCTGTTTTTTTATTAAATTTTGAAAGGACTGTAACGGATTTAAGAAACAGTGGTGGTTTAATGGAGGAAACCGAGGTGATATCGCAGTTACTTGCGGCTATGCCGGTGGATTATCAACCAGTTGTTGCGGCGATAGACGTTATGTTCAGTCAAGATCCCTCAAAAATTAGTTTGGAAATGGTGAAAAATAAACTTTTACAAGAGGAATTAAGACAGGGAAGAGGACAGGAAGTATTTGATGAGACAGCAATGGCCACAAATTGGGCGAACACAAGAAACAAAAATAGAAACTTTCAACGTAGAAGAGGCTATCAAAATTATAGAAGAAATGTAAATCAAGGTCAAGGACAGTTTCCATTCAAGTGTTATCAGTGTAACAAAATTGGTCATAAGAAAAGTGAGTGTCCGGAAAGACGCGTAGTGAATGTGTTAGAAGGAGATAGTGCCAGTGAAATAAGTATGTTAGTAGAAATAGAAGAAGATGGCGGCACTGGGAGCAGTTCGGGTGTAGTTCGATGTACAGAACGCAACTCGAATCAAGAATATCAAGATGGCAAGCCTGATCAAACATCAATCGGTAGAAATGTCAATGTCAATTATGTTAACCTATTTTCAGAAAATGACAATAATGATGGTAAAATTATTTTTATTGTGGACTCAGGGGCCACGAATCATCTAGTAAATACAATAACAGGAAAGTTTTTATGTAATAGTAAACCTGTTGATTATAAAATTAATGTAGCTAAACAAGGAGTGACAATCAAAGCACACAAAGTAGGTAATTTAAATGTTATTAATGATTTTGGTATTAAAGTTAATATTAAAGATGTATTAGAATGTAAAGAAATTCCATATAATTTGTTGTCAGTTAAGAAAATGCAAAAAGCAGGATTAAAAATTATTTTTGAAAGGGAAGGTGTAATGGTTTATGATAAAAATAATAAATTAGTTTTGAAGGGACAATTGCAGGGTAATTTGTATGTTGTTAAATTTAATGTTTTAGCTCATAATGTAAGTATAGCACACGGAGATCCTGAAATATTACATAGAAGAATGGGTCATTCATCTATCTATCCATCGAAGAGTATCTGTGAAGTTTGTATGAAAGGAAAGCAAACGAATAGACCATATACCAGTACACCAGATAGCAGAAAAGCAACGAGAATATTGGAAGTAATCTCATCTGATGTTGCGGGTCCTATTAATCCTCAAACGTATGATGGTTATAAGTATTATGTTACTTTTATTGATCATTTTTCTCACTTTACTTACCTATACTTGTTGAAAAATAAAAGTGAAGTCTTAGATAAATTCAAGGAGTACGAAGCTATGGCTACAGCACATTCTAAAGAGAGAATTTCGAGGTTACGGTGTGATAATGGAGGTGAGTATGCATCTGTTGAATTTAAAAACTTTTGTAGAGAAAAAGGTATTGCAATTGAATATACTGTGCCAAGAAATCCACAACAAAATGGAGTAAGCGAAAGATTTAATCGTACAGTTTTGAATATGACAAGATGTATGTTATTGGATGCTAATTTATGTAAGAGTTTTTGGGGTGAAGCTGTTAGAGCAGCTACATACATAATAAACCGATTACCAACTACAGCGAATAAAACAAGAAAAACTCCATCAGAAATATGGTTAAATCAAAAACTGGATATAGATAAAATTAAAATTTTTGGATCAATTGGATGGGTACACGTACCAAAAGAATTACGAGGAAAACTTGATGAAAGAAGTAAGGAAATGTATTTAATGGGTTATGCTAAAAATGGTTATCGAATGTGGGATCCTTTAAAGCGACAAATAGTTATTGCACGTAGTGTAATATTTGATGAATTGAAAATGCATGATACTAGTACTCATATTTTTGAAGAAAATGAATTAACTGAAAAGGAAAAGGAAAGTCAAGATGAAGAGGAGATAAATCCAGAAAATGAGGATGACATTGAAGTACAACCAAGAAGAGGTACAAGAGTTAGAAGAAAACCGACTTTACTAAATGATTATGATACAGATTTGGATGGTCTTATGGCAGCTTTATCAATAGGTATTATACCTGAGGATACACCCAATAATTTTACGGAAGCAATTAAAGATAAAGGATGGTCCAAAGCAATAGAAAACGAGATAGAAATATTGGAGAAAAACAGGACTTGGAATTATGTTATTCCACCTGAAGACGTAAACATTATAGACTCACGATGGGTTTTCTCTAAGAAGGAGATAGACGGCAAGGAAATTAAGAAGGCTAGATTGGTTGCAAGAGGATATAAGCAAGAAATGGCAGTAGATGAAGAAACCTTTACTCCTGTAGCTAGGATGATTACATTACGAATGTTATTGGTTTTAGCTCTTGAAACTGATGCACAAATACACCAGATGGATGTTAAATCAGCTTTTTTGAATGGTATATTAAAAGATCCTGTATATATGTATCCCCCACTTGGATTAAGAAATTCAAAACCTGGTTATGTGTGTAAACTTCAAAAAGCTTTATATGGACTTAAACAAAGCCCAAAGTGTTGGTATGATCGTCTTCATATATTTTTAGTAAATAATGAATACAAGAGATCATTGGTTGATCCATGTTTATATGTTCATAAAAACACTTATATTTTAGTTTGGGTTGATGATTTAATAATTGTATCAAATATGTTAATTGATGTAGATAAGGTTAAAAGAATGCTTTCAAAAGAGTTTGAAATGAAAGATTTGGGAAATAACAATAATTTAGTATTCTTAGGGATTGATATTAAGAGAGTAGATAATAAACTTATAATTTCACAGGGTAAATTAATTAAAAAGGTTTTAAAACAATTTAATATGGAAGATAGTAAACCAATGGACCTACCTATTCAATATAAGTTAAATTTGTCAATTGAAAATAATGTAAATATGAATGTACCTTTTAAACAACTTATAGGGTCATTAATGTATATAATGTTAGGTAGTAGACCTGATTTATGCTTCGCTATAACTTATTTTAGTCAATTTCAGAATTGTTTTAATGTTACTCATTGGAAACATTTGAAAAATGTGTTAAGATATTTAAAGAAAACTGAAAATTATGTTTTAGAATTTACAAAAAGTAAGAGAGATTTCAGCATTAGTGCCTACGTAGATGCAGATTTTGCCAATAATGTTAATGATAGGAAAAGCATTAGTGGATTTATTTTAAAGTTGAATAATAATGTAATATTTTGGAAATCTAAAAAGCAATCCATCATTGCATTATCGAGCACTGAAGCTGAATATGTAGCATTGTCAAATTGTATAACTGAGTGTTTATTTCTTAGAAATTTATTAGAAGAAATTATTTTACAGGATATTGGTCCTATTTTAGTTTTTGAAGACAATCAGTCATGTATTAAAATTGCCACAACCTTAGAAACTAAAAGATCAAAGCATATAGATGTACGTCATCATTTTGTTAGAGAATGTATTCTAAATAATAAAATCACTTTAAAGTATGTACCGACAGAACATCAATATGCAGATTTAATGACTAAGGCTTTAACATCTACCAAGTTTAATTATTTCAGAAATAAGATTGGAGTGGTAGAGTTTTCTTAATTTGATTTTTTTAATTATGTTTATTAGTTGTTTTGCCAAATTGAGGGGGTGTGTTGATATTTTGTATTTGAATTTAAATATACCGCCAATTTGTCATTAATTGTAGTATATGTGGCGCACTCTGCACTTTAGTTTTATGTTGGTAACAGTTGTAATATTGTGAAAGAGTAGTCAGTAGTTAATGGTTGTTATTAGTACAAGTTTCAGAAGTGTTTATAAAAGTTTCGTTGTAATCTTTAAAATATACATTGTTGAAATACAAAACGTTTATTTATTTTCACCGCTCTGAATTCGATTCTTCAAGATTTTATCGGTTTTTCGAAACTCGCATATATACTAGTCTAGTCGAGAAGTTGATTTCCTGCGAAAAATAATTACCAGTCTCTTAAAAATATGAGTGATAGCTCAAACGATCCAGAATGGCATTTAGAGAAAGACCATTTTTCGATTTTTTTCTGGAGATAAAAATTACAATCGTTATTAACAAAAAAATGAAAAAATAAATAGTCCTTTCGGTTTTTGTTAATATCTTAAAAAGTATAAGTGATAGCTAAAATATTAAAAACGTTTCTGAAAGAGCAGAAAATTTCAGCTGGGATGTTCTGGATTCTCGGAATTGTAGCACCAATATTTATAATTTTAATTTAACGTTGAAAATCTGCTTCCGCGCGGCAATTTTGGCATGCGCGCATTGCCTCTGTAATGACCGCAACTTTTCAATAATTTTGTTATGTCACTAAATAATATTATAAAAATTAGAAAAAATTCAGATGTCATCTAAACACTTCAAATAAAATGGTCACGCGATAAAAATTGTTGTATCATCATTTTTTAAACAGTTATTTAATTGTTAATTAACAATTTTTTACGGATTTCTGTTATTATAAAAGGCGGTATAAAAGTTTTATTAATTGTTCTAAAAATTGTTCCTTTCTTGGAGCCCTTATTATCAATGTTTTTAACAAGATGACATCATAAAAGTTTTAAAAATTTCTTTAATTTATTAATTATTAATTTGTTAATTGAAAAAAACAATTAAAAATGAAAATAATGTTGTTTAAATATATAGTTTTTTAATTTAAAGCTATTGCTGGTTTTATGTTCATGCTAGACATTATATAAATTACCTTTATAATTTTTTCATGCCATTTGTTTATAAATTTTTTATAAACAAATGGATTAATTAAATATTTTCGAAAAATTTTTTTTCACCATATTATTAGCGTAAAAAAATAAGGATTTTCAAATAAAAAAAATTTCTTAATAACAATATTTAATTGTTTATAATCGTTTTTTTTTTAGAAATTTAATGTTTAAATTAATTATTAATCTTTTTTTTTAATCATTGTTTATACTTCTAAATATACCTAATTGCTAAAAAAAATTTTTTTTTGTTAACAATTTAGTTATTTATTTGTATACCAATTTGTTATAAACAATTTTTTTTATTTGCAATAATTTTTTTCTAGAACATAAAAAAATAACAAAAACAGCTATCTACAACAAAATGCCAAAAAAAAAATTAATTTGTTACGGAACTTTGTATTTTTTTTGCATTTTGTTTTAGATAGCTGTTTTTGTTATGTTTTTATGTTCTAGAAAAAAATTATTGCAAATAAAAAAAATTGTTTATAACAAATTGGTATATAAATAAATAACTAAATTGTTAACAAAAAAAATTTTTTTTTAGCAATTAGGTATATTTAGAAGTATAAATAATGATTAAAAAAAAAGATTTCTTAATAATTAATTTAAACATTAAATATCTAAAAAAACGATTATAAACAATTAAATATTGTTATTAAGAAATTTTTTTTTTTAAAAATCATTATTTTTTTACGCTAATAATAAGGTGAAAAATTTTTTTTCGAAAATATTTAATTAATCCATTTGTTTATAAAAAATTTATAAACAAATGGCATGAGAAAATTATAAAAGTAATTTATATAATGTCCAGTATGAACATAAAACCAGCAATAGCTTTAAATTAAAAAACTATATATTTAAACAACATTATTTTCATTTTTAATTGTTTTTTTCAATTAACAAATTAATAATTAATGAATTAAAGAAATTTTTAAAACTTTTATGATGTCATCTTGTTAAAAACATTGATAATACAGGCTCCAAGAAAGGAAAAATTTTTAGAACAATTAATAAAACTTTTATACCGCCTTTTATAATAACAGAAATTCGTAAAAAAATGTTAATTAACAATTAAATAACTTTTTAAAAAATGATGATACAACAATTTTTATCGCGTGACCATTTTATTTGAAGTGTTTAGATGACATCTGAATTTTTTCTAATTTTTATAATATTATTTAGTGGCATAAAAAAAGTATTGAAAAGTTGCGGTCATTACAGAGGCCACGCGCGCATGCCAAAATTGCCGCGCGGAAGCCGATTTTCAACGTTAAATTAAAATTATAAATATTAGTGCTACTATTCCGAGAATCCAGAACATCCGAGCTGAAATTTTCTGCTCTTTCAGAAACGTTTTTAATATTTTAGCTATCACTTATACTTTTTAAGATATTAACAAAAACCGAAAGGACTATTTATTTTTTCAGTTTTTTGTTAATAACAATTGTAATTTTTATCTCCAGAAAAAAATCGAAAAATGGTCTTTCTCTAAATGCCATTCTGGATTGTTTGAGCTATCACTCATATTTTTAAGAGAATGGTAATTATTTTTCGCAGGAAATCAACTTCTCGACTAGACTATAATGCATAATTCTCCTGCTTTTGTGTGCGCTATAACCCTTAGACGGAAGGTCACAGGGTCACAAAATTTAGTATATAGAATTCCTATGTCATGCAAAGAAGTCCTATTGATTTTGGTCTAGATCGGAAAACGGTTAACGGTTTTCTGAAACTCGTGTATAAAATTCAAATTTTCCACCGTTTGTGCGCTATAACTCTTGAACGGTAAATCATAGGATCATGAAATTTGGTATATAGAATCCGCATGTCATGAGGAAGAACCCTATTGATTTTCGTAAAGATTGAATAATCTTTAATGATTGATTAGTCTTTTTGTAAAATAATTTGATGAATTTTTTTACAAGCGTAATACGGACGCTATCATGATGAAGACCTTGAATAAATTCACGAATTTGTTGCTCAAACTCATAAACGACAAAACTGTAGATCTAATACTGGTATAAAATCAATAACACTAAAATACCTTTTTGTAAAGAAATTAATTCCATTTAAAACGACACTTATCATACAAATTAATTGCTAAAACATTAAATCTGAAGAACGCAAATAAAACTTTTTGCAATATAGCAAAAGAGAAGTAAGTGTACCTATTCCCGGTGATACGCATGGTAAATATCATGTAATCATATACTATCGTGTCAACATGCAATTATTTTTATAAGATAAAGAATAACTGATAGTAACCGCAAATAGTAATAGTGTAGGTATAAACATTCTAATATTACGAAAATCCAGCAAATATTTTACGGCTAAGCTTTTTTTTATTATTTCCTGTTTATTTCTTCGTGGAATATAACTTATTAATCCGTAAAGCAAACGCCACAATTAACACAATTGAATTAATTAGATGTACACTGGCACTGACATTGAAGAATAATATATTCCATGTCCTTAATTATCAAAAGAGTGGAATATGTTTATATATGATGGTGGAATCCGTGAAAATTTATAAAGTTCTTCATTAAAGATATTTTAATATTTCAGCGTCCTTTCTTTTTCCTGTTTTTTTCTTTTCCTTTACCAAGCTATCTATAGAAAGACTTTCGCGATCTATACAAAGACTTTTGTAATATGTTTATCAATTTCATTTTATCTGTTCTTCTACCTAAATTGTAAACGTCTCTAAGCAGCACCTGCTTCGACAATATCTCATTTTTATTGCTTCTTTTCTACTTCTCAGGATTTCTTTGAGGATGGTTCATTCGATTTTGTCGTGTTTAAACAAATTCAAAGTCTTCTAATAAATAGATTGTTTTGGAAAATGGAATAGCAACATTTGGAGCATTGTTGTGCCATTAAATGTTGTATTAAGCTTAAAACAACAACAATTGTTTCATTTGAAAAGTTAAAATAGGCCTATGGGGAATATTTTTGTCCCAAGCTCACGTTTTCCACAAGCATAAATCATCTTTGGAAGGCAAAGAACACGTTTTCTACATTTAGCCGAAGGATCTGTTCCAAAATGGCGTTGAAAAACTTTATACTTGAGTAGGAAGACAATAAAAAAAACAAGCATCTTAATCTTCTAGACAGAAGCACCAATGAGCAAGATTTTTTTAATCCTGCGATCACTGGTAATGAAATTTTGAAATAGATCCTGAAACCAAGACACAAAGTGAGGAGTGACACACTGTGAGTTCTCGTCTATTAAAGAAAGCTCGAATGAGCAAATGGAAAGTCAAATCGGTGTCATTTTGTTTTTTGTTTTACAGATAGGGAATCATCTACAAAGAATTCGCGTGAGACCAGATTTTGCAGACAAATAGATAACGCTCCATGACACACTGCCTTCTCCGTCACAGATTTTTTAATCTTTAAAGGCTTTCCTGTATTTTATCCCTTTATTCAGCTTTCCTTCGTCTCTGTGATTTTTTCTTTAATTTAAAAAAGGCATTTGGGATCTTTATAAAACATCCAAAAAGGGTGTAGCAGATCATCTCCGTTGAAGACTTCCAACGATGCTACCAAAATTGTAATTAACGTCTCCACGTGTGTACCTGACCAAGGTCTACTATAAAGGGGATAACATTATTGTTTGAAAAAATAAAAACATTGGTAGAAAAAATCCGACTCATTACTTTTCTGCCAGACTTACCAAGTCAACTCTTAACAAACAGATTAATTCTGATATAAAAACCATATTCCTTGTTATGAGGGAAATGATGCTTAATCCAAGATATAAAATTTTAATGAGTTCGTTTAAGATATAAAAAGGTCCTCGTAGACTCAAAATTACTTTAATTACCAACTAAATTAGCAAATCGTAGAATCTCGATGTAAATTTCTATTTAAACTTTCTATTTAAAATTCAAGTTTCAAATTCATCATATTATTTAATTTTAAGAAAAAATCTAAAAGGACAAAAATGAATTGTATCAATAACTGCAAAGATTAAAATCCAGATTTTATCGTTATCATTAAAAAATCAACTCAAACGCTCATTGCAAACAGCAAATGTGAAAACGCAACAAATTACAGTAGGGAAGTCCCCTATTTAGTTCTATGTATCCCTAACCTAAATATGAAGGGTTGATTCGACAACAGAATATAACTTGTAGTGAGTGGGATCATTTATATTTCAATAGCCGAGAGATTTTATTTTAAATCTATGGCATCGGTGATTAATCTTTTTTCAGGAGGAAAATAAAGTATTTTTGTACTACTACATTTTTAACCCATCTTTACATCCGGAATTATCACTTTTAAATTATCTTAAACCCCAAACCAATATGATTCCAATGTAAATCTTATAATATTAAGCTAGCAACTATCTGGCTCTAACATTTTCCTTGAAATTTGAAATATAAGTGCACCCGGAGGCTAAAAATCGATCTAGATGGATACCACGTCTGGAAAAATTGATTTTTCCATTTTTTACCCAAAAGATGGTTGTTTGGGTACGATAATCTGTGAACTACTGCATATCAGCTCGGGTAGCACAGTCGGTAAAGCATTAGACTAATGGAAGGGTCCACGGTAAAAGCCCTTGCTCGGGTGGTATTTTTTTATGTAGTGTATGGTAAATGAATAAAATTCCTCTATTTATATAGGTTATATAGGTAGCTTAGTCGGTAGAGTATTGTACTTGTATTCCAAGGGTCCAAGGTTCAAATCCTTTCTCGGGCGATATATAAATATAGGTGCACACAGGGGCCCTTGGCGAAGGTTAATGTGGTTCCCTTCGTCCTTGCCAAATGGAAGAGGTCCACGACGAAGGAGACACGCCACAGCGTCAATCTCCCAACCCCACATTGCACCACGTGGGTTACACTTCCACACACACCTACACTACACCAAAAGAAAAGGACTTTTTAGGCACGTTCATACACCATGGAAGGAAGAAGCGGAAGTTAGAAGACCAACTCTCCAGGAATACAAATGGAAGATTTGTGAGAGCGGAGCCGACGACAGACAGATGCTAACTCCTTCCCAACATTCCATCCATCCCCAGAAAAGGACGCAAGTCCTACAACAGGGTCCTCTTAAGTACCAAACTCCTAAAAATTTCCATATTTATCTCCCAAACTACTTATTCTTGACTTGACTTGGGGCAAAAAATCGATCTAGCTGGGTACCACGTCAGAGAAAATTCGTTTTTTACATTTTTTCAACCCAAAATCATTTTCCGATATAAGATGATTCTTAGACACGATAATATGAAATAGTACCAATCTATTATTCTAGAAACTATTAAACATAGTTATTAATAATAAGCTCGGAAGTGGTGCTACGATAGAAAAAACGTCACGTCACAAAATGAATAACAGAGCTTCTCCTAGTCTGTCTTTTTTGATTTCTACATTTTTTTTTAAATTTATATTGAAACTTTACTTTAACAAACCTTTAATTTGCTCAGTAAAGATCAAACCCCACGCTTAACTGTATTCTTTATAAAAAAAAAATCAAAGATAGATTCTCTTGGATATTAAATGCCATTAAATGAAAACTGCAATAAAAGACCCATTCCGAAATCAATCAAAAATGTTGAAATATACCATTAAATATAAATTATGTTTAATGTAAAAGTTTAAATTTATACTAAGAGAAAAATGACAAAATATTATTTATATACATTCATAGGTAATAAAATAACTTCTTCTAACAAAGAATCTGTTAGAGCGCCACTGCTGAATGCGCTTGATCGTCGTTTGTGTTGGCAATTGCAATGCAATGCACCTTGAACTAAAATGAAAGTGGAATGAAATGAAAGAGAACTGCATTAGAACACGTAACAATTGCAATTAACCCAGATATAATTACAAAACTGAAAAGAATTGCCGTTTTGCAGTTACGATCGAGTTCACCTAATCGCTACGATAAAATAAATACTACCTAATACTAATAGACCAGTAATGTTACAATTTAATCATAAAAATTACTTGCTACTAATTTGTATTTATTAAAGTTCATAAATATAGTTACAATTTTAATGATTTGCTAATTTACAACCGTCTGTATCTTATCAGAGAAATGTATGTATTTCTTTGATAAGTTTAAATAGCTGAGACAAATGTTTCCTAATCTAAATTTGTAAAAACGTAAGCGACAAAGTTTTTAAATCTGACTTTGCAATTGCATGAAGTTTCGTATTTCTACGATGATATACAATATAAAGTAAAGGCATTACATCCATTTCTTTACATACTTCTGTTAAGGATTAAACGCATCCGAACTACAAAATTTAATCACTTATGCTTTAACTTTGGGGTAAACTAGATCAACTTATGGAGGGTAGAGGTAAGGAGCACTATCTTATTTGAGAATTGTCCGCTAGTAAACAGCAAATTCTAGTTCAAAATTCGCTAGTAATAATTAAATTCCAGTTCAAAATTCGACCTAAATGGCGCGAATATAAAATGAGTGTATCAATTATAGAGAACATAAAAGGTTAATTAGCTAAATATAATCTCTGAAAAGTTACTGTGAGATACCATTGATAGTAAAATCCTGCAATTTTAAAGCAGAAGTGTTTCATTCCGTATATATCTGCCTCTCCTTATTCTTTAATATTTAGTGCTTCTTTTAAAATATACCTTCGTGCTACAGTGGCGCCAACTTAATTTATTCCCTTCCAAAGGACACTTTTTACACATTCAGATGGTTCTCCTTCCCTCTGCCCTCCATAGATCAATTGAAGAGTACTAAAGACTACCAGAGTACAACGAAAACGACGAGGTTTTTGAGTCTGCCTTTGTAATTACATATTTTTAACAAAATAAAGTAAAAACATTACACTCATTCCTCTGCCCTATTTGTTAAACATTTGTTAGTGATTAGACGAGTTAGGCGCGTTTGAATTACGAAATTAAAAGCAATGATATCAACCCCACCAAGACAAAATTAGTAGCCTTTACAAGGAAAAAGAAACCTAACTTAAAAAGCGTCAAAGAAGGTGAAAATCTCGTTGAGTGTAAAACAGAGGATAAATATCTAAAGCTAACCCTAGATAACAGGTAACAATGTAACAAATACGAGAACGAAATAATACACAAAGCTTACAGTTTGCAGAAACATTGCAGGAAAAAATTGGGGTTGTAGCCCAAGGACATTGCGAGAGATGTACACGGCAATAGTGAGACCAATCATCACTCATGGGGCAGCAGTTTGAGGCACACGAGCTAATCTGAAAACCACTAAGACATACCACTCGATGATTCACAGACTAGCCTTTGCATGTACCACTGGAGCAATGGGAACATGCCCCACTGCTGCAATGGAAGTAGGTAATCCTATACATTCAGGTAGAACGTGTAAGGAAGAAAACAATATATAGAATTATCAAAGAGGGAGCAATCAAGGAAAGACATCAAAGTCAATAAATATAATTCGTTTTGCTGTAGACCTGTAGATCAACTACAAAGTATGTACCAGCTTCATGGAAGGCGTCGAAGTTTTTAAATATTCTTTTGTAATTGCATTAACCATCTAATTTCTTAATTAATACACAAAATAAAGTAAAAGACTTACAATTTATTAATTTGGGATTTAAAGGCTTGTTAATTAGGACGAGTGGGGAAGACGTGGGAAGGTAAGGAGTTCCACAATCTGGAGTTCCTGGGGATGAAGGAACGATCGAATCGATCCGTTTTCGATGTCCAGCATTGAACAGTATAAGGGTGCATGCAGTTGGTACGTCGCGTTGTTCTGGCTGGTCTGACAAGTGGAGGAATTATAGAGCGGAGTTCTTCTGAGCAAAAGCCTAATTTCTTTCCTGCTGCAGTTGCTATGGATGCAATATGTTCGTTCCATAGTAAATCCTGGGAGATCGTTATACCAACCAGCGTAATGGAGTCGCCCGCTACCAGTGTCTGCTCGTTCATTGTAATGGATGAGTCGCATGTTTGCCTCGTGCTGGATAGGCAACATGTCTTTGTCTTGAAAGCGTTGAAATTAACAAGATTCTTTCTTCCCCACTCGTCAACAATTCTCAAATCTTGATTGAGAGAAGCCGTTGTGAATCTTCTGTCCTCTTCCAGAATATCTAGAGATATGGGACGGTTATGCGCTTTGTTACAGTGTAGGTTGCTATCATCTGCAAAACCGTGTGTAGGGTTATTAGTGGCTTCTAGTAGATCATTAATGTGTAATAGGAATAGAGTAGGAGCTAGAGCCGATCCTTGGGGAACTCCAGCGTTGATCTTGTAGAGGTTGGAAGAATGTCCATCTACGGCAACTTCGATATTCCTGTTGGAGAGAAAGTTGGATATCCATCTGCAGAGAGTCCGTATGAAGGCAGTTTGTTCAAAAGAGCTGCATGCCACACTTGATCAAATGGTTTTGAGATGTCTAGCGATACTATTTGAGTTTTTCCATAGCGGTGGATGGCATCACTCCAGACATAAGTTACATATGCTAGCAGATCGGCTGTTGACCTTTGTTGGCGAAAACCATATTGCCTGTCACTTAAAAGGTTGTGTGTCTCAAGGTAGCTCAGGATCTCGTGATTGACGTATTTCTCTATAGTTTTGCTAATAACAGATAGAAGAGCTATGGGTCTGTAGTTAGAAGGCATGGTTTTCTTGGGGACTGGTTGTAATCTCCCTTTACAATTGCATTAACCTTGTTATTTCTAAAATGATATACAAAATAACGGCGTTACACGCGTTCATATGTCAAATTTTCTTTAGGGATCATATATGTTCAAACTGCGAAATTTATTAACTTTAAACGGGAACTATGCTATAATTTTTGTGATCTCTACAATAAAGGCGATGAAATTTTCAAATCTGCATTAACTTTCTTATTTCTATTGAAAGTGTGAATATACTTTTTAAACCTTCTAGAAAGTATGCATAACGTGTAACAATGTTGACAATGTTAACCATATGTTTCAGATGTAAACATGACCTATATCTGTTCAACTTTTGTAACACATTAGATGGTTTTTATACAGCGTATATGTAACAGTTATTGTAAGCTATATAATTATGTAATGTTATTTTTGTAGTTTAATTAGACAAACATTAGGAAAATAAAAAAAGTTACCGTTAGAAAATATTTCCCAAAATTAAGTCCCCCTATTAGCCAAAAAGTTCAAGATTATCCAGCAAGATTGGTCCAAAAGCGAATATCTCTTTTATTTATGTTGATCATCCAAAGCATCACCCTAAGAAGGCTTTACATTCAGACAATCTAATTTTCCACAGCACGCGATTATGGAAAACCCACCCAATCTAATTGTCCACAGCACGTGATTATGGAAAACCCATCCCAATTTATTTGCAGCATGCGATTTGGTGCAACCAAAACAGCATGCGACTATTTCTTTTAAACATACGTCAACTTTTCAAATCAATTAATCCAGAGATGTCTATGCAAACGGTAGCTGTCGCATCTTTACCGGAAGAAGGTAAAAGAGGCAGAAACGCAAGATATGGAGTAGAGAGTTATTTGTGAACTGTGATGAAAATCGAGATAGCTTTTTTGAAAAACTTATGGATAATCACGGAACCCTATTCAGAAAATGTACACATACAGAGAGGAAGGAATTTGATAACCTTCTAATTCTGGTAGCTAATCTAATTTCGAAACTTGACAAAAATTTTGTGTACAAGTAGCAGTGAAATAGTAATGCACTTTGTGACTTTTGACTACTGGTGACTCCTACCGGAACGCGAACGAAGCAAAAATTACCCACTGTTTGGTTCTACCGGATCCAAACGGATTTTATACCGATGGAACGTTGTTCGCAATTTTTTATTCTTTTTTCAAATCGTTTACCATGCATTCAGATTTTTCAGATAGTGCCTCTCACACTTTTAACTTTTTGCGATTGTCTTCATATGATGGATTAAACAAATCCCACAAAATGTTGTTATCGCACTAATCTGCTGTCAAAAACTTTAACTTCTCTTGATTTCAAACCATGACCCAGTAGGCAAGTAAGCAACTGAACCTATACATGTCGGATAGCCTGCGACCTAGAGCAACTAGGAGAGAGAAACGTCACAAACTGCATACAACTGTTTGCCTTCTCCAATAAATAGGATAACTTGCCTCAATGGAAACCCTCCTCTACTGTTCCAAAGTTGACAAAACTGGACTTGATACAAAATATGGACATGTGGACATATTGGTCAAAGACCAACATCTTACATAAATATAGTAAATTTTGCACCAACTATTTAAGTAAACTATACATATTTCCATTATTATTTTTTTAATCTGATGTTAACTTCAAAAGACTTTCCAAAATTGAAAAACGCTCA